>JAAEAF010010672.1:0-39793 GCA_011037195.1 Triatoma infestans | reverse complement strand
TCATTAAAGGGGTGTTTTGAGGGGTGGGGGGAAGATTATGCTTTCCTCCAAAAAGTCTATAGTTTATATTCTCTCATTCATTTAAAGTTTATATTCTCTCATTCATTTAAAGTTTATATTCTCACATTCATTTAAAGTTTATATTCTCTCATTCATTTAAAGTTTATATTCTCTCATTCATTTAAAGTTTATATTCTCTCATTCATTTAAAGTTTATATTCTCACATTCATTTAAAGTTTATATTCTCTCATTCATTTAAAGTTTATATTCTCTCATTCATTTAAAGTTTATATTCTCTCATTCATTTAAAGTTTATATTCTCTCATTCATTTAAAGTTTATATTCTCTCATTCATTTAAAGTTTATATTCTCTCATTCATTTAAAGTTTATATTCTCACATTCATTTAAAGTTTATATTCTCTCATTCATTTAAAGTTTATATTCTCTCGTTCATTTAAAGTTTATATTCTCTCATTCATTTAAATTAAAGGGAACTAAACATCTAGTAAGAACTGTATATATTTGAACAGAATTATACTATTACAACTGTGTATCTAAATTGCAGTATAGAAAGTCTTGTGAGTGTAACGGCAAGAGAGAGAGCACAAGCCCGACCGGGAGAAAACTGACTCTCTCTGGTACTCTCTCACTTAAGCAGGCTAGAGTGGGGAACCTGTACATAAGCCAGTGAGAGAGCTATCAATCTATCAGATTCAACCATATACATCACATCGTGTCATAACTCTACTCTAACCCCTTTATTCTATAAAATCATTACAATCTAGTGCAGTTTGTGTAGACTTATAGCCGGTGTCTTCATATCTCGTCTAATTAATCAATCCCAACTCCATTATATGAGTGTTTCTCACCAGATTGTTTACTTTCTCTTACTGCTGGTTCGTAAATTTTGTTCTTTACCTTTTGCTTCCTAGATGTATAGTCAGGTTTTGTTTCTATTTTAAGGTTTCATTTTTCTTTTTTTTTTTCTTTCCTCTGTGTTTTACTTCCTCTTACTCCTAATAAGAGGAAGTATTGCAATCGTGTCAAATTTTCGATATCAAGTTTTCTCCAGAAATATCCGTTTTGAGATCCCCTGAGTCCAAAAAAGGGTTATTAGTAAATGGTCTGTGTGTGTGTATGTATGTATGTGAACAGCATAGCTCAAAAACGGAAAACCGTAGAAAGTTGAAACTTGATATTCCGTTTAGGTATGACCATGGCATCTGACAGTATGTTATGTGTCAAAAATTCTTCAACCGGAAGTACCACTTTACTTGTTGGTTTTTTCACTTTTTTACGATTTTCTCAAAAATGGCTCCGACGATTTTCTTTAAACATTTTATATCAATTACACATACGAGGATCTACAATTTTTATTTGAAACGTTTCTCCAGGAAAATGCATTTAAGGGCACTTTTGGGGGAGAGGTGGGGTTAGGTTGTCCTCTAAAGTGCTATTTCAGTTTGTTATAATTCTATCATCTAAATAATATTAGGTAGAACTAAATATTAAATTAAATAATAATTGAATCAAATATTCCAAAATTCTGAGTTAGAAAAACATCGGTTGACCGGAAGTGCGTTTTTACTAAACATTATTTGCAGTTTCAGTATTGAAAGAATTGATTGCGTTTGGTTCAATGTTTATTATAGAATCACAAGTACACAACGTTATGTTACACTTGTCCTCATACCATTATTATTGTCATTTATTTATTATTATTATTATTATTTTATTTATTTATTTTTGAGCATCTGATATTAGATTTATTTATTCAATTTTTGTTTCTGCTTCTCTTTACTCTTACAATGTTATATTTTTGTTATTTAATGTATTACGGTGTTTTCTTTAGGGCAGGGGTCGCCAAAGTGGTCGATATAACATTATTGGTGGTCGATCCAGGCTCAGGGGATCGATTGGAGGTCGGTGGGAAAATTGATTAAAAATCATAAATATAATTATATATATCATATTTTTAGAAAACATAGATTTAGAAACTATTGATATCCCGGAATGGATCATCGTGCCACTTTCCGCTCAAATTGAAAACATCCACATCAACTTGTAAGATGAACTTATTGAATTATTAACTGATCTTGAAGCAAAGACGCTTTTTAGAAATTTAACTTTGTGTGAATATAAATATAACTCAAAATTTTGTGGTATGGCATATCCTTTTTTACTGGCATTTCCAAGTCCGTATATGGTTGAAATTGGTGTCAGTGATGTTAAATTCCGTCTTAACCAAACAGAAATAAGTCGAATGTGAAACTGTGAGGCGATTTTAAGCTAAAACTTACTAATTTTGAACGAAATGTAGCTAATCTTGCTAAGAATCATCAAGCCCATCCATCTCATTGATTGCCAGTCAGAAAAGTTATTGAAATGATTATTATGAAACATTATTAAAAAATTTAAAATTGCAAAATAAATGCATGAAAGTAGTAAGAGCTTTTTTTCAGTCGTAACACATAAATAAGCCACTAAAAATAAATTCAGTGGGGGTCAATAAGAAGTTTCGAAAATGTTTAGGGGGTCGATGATAAAACAGTTTAGCGACCTGCTGCTTTAGAGGTTCATCATTAATTTTTATTACAGATTAATGGTTTTTCTGATTTTATTTATGTATTTATTTTTTATATTTTTACTTTATAATTAACTAAGAGATTTATTATCATTTTTTTCATCATAGACGAAGAGTATTTTCATTATATTTTATTTACTAAGTGGAAAGTATAATTTGTATTGTATTGTTTGATGAAGAGCGCAGACCTTCTGTAATTATTATAAAACACAGTATATGTTCATTTAGTCATAATATGGCCTCTATACAATTTAGTTAAAACAATGGCCATTCTAATTATAAAACACTAATAATAATAGGTACATTTATTTCAAGTTCTCTCTTTATTCTTGCCAAGAGCATTTGTATGTGTGTTTGTAGACAATAATTGTGTAGTTTTCACACTGGGAATGCCACTCACTGTTTACACCACATAAATACCCATACTAGCGCAAAGAGATACACTAACACTAGCAGAGAAGAATAATGATACCCCCTCCTCAGCCATTTTACTTTCTTTACAAGTTATTTTTTTATAAAATATAAACTGCCATACAAATACGGACTGACAAACACGCTGACAAAAATGTTTGTTATTGTGTAAAACAAGTTGCACAACTCCAAATATAAAATGACCTTTAAAATAAATCCAAAAGGGATTACTCCTTTCCAGTGTCTGCTCGGTCAGGTTGTGTAACCAATTTTACCTCCCTGCTGATATTTATTATTTATGTACACATTTTTCTGATGGCAAATTTTTTTTTGAAATATTACTAATATTAGTAATTATAATTTTTTTTTTTTGTATTTTATTAAGAAATTCACAACTATACAGACAGTATTATATAAGTGAATATGATGGTAGTCATATAAAAGGGAGAGAATGCCTTGTTTGGAGATACCTCCCAATGGAGGTACTCCCCAATTATTACTAGAAAACGCTAACAAGAAATTAGATGGTCTCGCGGCCAGTGGCGTTTCAGTCTCCTGGAAGGGTTGTGTGGAATAGAAAGAGAAGAGAGTTGTTGGACTAAAGGGTTAGAATGGTTGGATGTGAGGTCGTGGAATTTTTTGTATCGTAATTTTATGAACTGATGGACAAAAGGGATTTTGAGGTCAGTGTGAAGGGTTAGGCTGGAAACATAGAACGGGGCATTGGTAATTCTGAGCGTTTTGGATTGAAAATCTTGAATGCGATAGGAGTTGAAATGCTTGGTCGCATCCGTATGTCCAGAGGGGCTTTATAATAGTGTTGTAGATAAGACTTTTGTTTTCAAGGGAAAGTTTAGAGCGTCGGTCAAGTAGTCTCGAGAGAAGTTTGTAACGTCTGTTTAGTTCAAGTCTTTTTAATCGTGTATGCAGATTCCAAGTCAGTCTTTTGTCTAGATAAAGTCCTAAATATCGGACTTTTTCGACTGTCGGTATTATGATCTCATGAGGGAGGATGGGCGGGAGAGTAGCGCGACGGAGGGTAAAGGATATGCATTTGCTTTTAGTGGGATTGACCTTTATTCTCCACCGGATAAACCAGTCCTGTAGAGAGATGATATAGGATTGTAGTGCACGGGATGCGGAAACAGGATTGGGATTTGTAGCAATAACACATGTGTCATCAGTGTGTGGCAGGATTAGAGTTGCAATGAAAAATAGGCGATGGTGGTGAAGAAACTAACCTTGTAGCGAGCGTGATGATACCCTCGATGGGAGCTGATGATGGTTCCCGTTGAAGAGAGAGGGGGAAGAGAAGCGAGGTTGTCGAGAAGAAGAGATACTGGGAGAGGAGGAGAAATGTGTAAAGGTAGCGAGAGAGATATACCGGGAGAGGGGGAGAAATGTGTAAAGGTAGCGAGAGAGATATAGTCGGAGAGGGGGAGAAATGTGTAAAGGTAGCGAGAGAGATATGGCTATGAGGCGTGGTTAATGTGGATGTCCGGAAAGAGGTTTGATAAGAAGTCAGAAGCATATTAGGAGCTCAATGGAAGGAAGCGAATATGGTTTGGATGAGACTGATAACTTTCTGTCACTTAACGTTCCAAACGAAGTGTGTGATGAGTACAAGTAATAAGCACTTTACCAGTGAGCACTGACCAAAAACCTTAAACACTGGACTAAACTTTGAGAAATTTGTTAGCAAGTGAAGTCATTTTATAAAGGGATAGAGGATATCTAAGGGTGTGGGAAAATAGAAAAGGGGCAAACCCCGCGATATAAAGGCGCCGACAATCCCACCACCAAAAGAGAAAGAGTGGGATTGGGCGGGGAAGCGTGGTAACCAGACAGGCGATGTTTGAATAAGTAATAATATTTTGGAATATAAACATGATAAACGGAGTTATAAAATAGCAATGTAAAAATTAGAATGAAAAGTTAAGCCTCAAAGGTGCCGCGGCCAAATAGATGTAATAAAAGGCTTTTCTAATAGTTTTTGCGATAAGATCAAAAAGAGAAAGTGCACATGAAAATATTTCATTTTGATTAGAAAAAGTAGTACTGTCAGAAATAAGTTATTATTGAAGTCTGTTTGATTTAAACAAAGCGACTAGAGCTGTGAGTTAGTGTGTGTGGGAATGTTGCATTTTTTTTTTTTACTTCCTCTTACTCCTCTACTAAGAGGAAGTATTGTAAGAGGAAGATATTGTTTTAGATATCGAGTTTTCACCGGAAATATTCGTATATAGTGGTTTTTCGAAAATGGTCTGTTTATGTGTATGTGTATAAACAGCTTAGCTCAAAAACAAAAAATCGCAGAAAGTCAAACTTGATATTCTGTTTAGGTATTATCACGGGATCCGACAGAACATTATCTGTCAAATTCCTCAACCGGAAGTACCACTTTACTAAATGGTTTTTTTCACTTTTTTGCGATTTTGCTTTAAAATGGCTCCAACGATTTTCTATAGCGTGGTATATCAACCATGTAAAAAGATCTACCATTTTTAATTGAAACGTTTCACCGGGAAACTGCTTTTAAGGTCATTTTTGGAGGAGGGGTGGGGTTAGGTTTTCCTCTAAAATGCTATTTCAGTTCATTAGAGAATTTTATCATCTAAATAATATTAGAGAGAGAACACTTTGCCGTATTGAACAAAAGTGTGGCTGCACAACTTTATTGCGCTGCTATGCACACAGCATGCCGATCAGTCCGTAGATATATATTTTGACAGGCGATTGGAAAGTCTTGAATCATTAGCTCAAATTGTAGCTGGTGCCCTGAATAAACATGCAAACATAATACACTCAATCCAGTCACACTTCCCACCAAAGAGGAAACCGTCATGCAACCATCAACAAGATAACTGTAATAAAGTCGTCTATCAACGATATAAATGAGAATTTAGAATCCCTAGGGAGTCCAACATAATCGACTCCGCCAAAATCATTTAATATGACTCCGCCAGAATTAAATATGTTGTTGAAATTCCGAGTTTGAAGAAAACCAGATGGCCTGAAGTGGGTTTTTACTACAAAGTATTTTTCAGTTTTCTGCTATTTTTTCTAAAACGCATCCGACGATTTTCTATAAATTATAATGTGTACTATATTGTAATGTTTTTCCAACTAAACTAGCTATTGCAACTAGTTTTAAGTGGGTTCGTATAGATAAAATACTCTAAACTTCAATAAAGAAAACACCAATTTATTGCTATACACAATAAATTACTAAATACAACGCTTAATAATAATTATTTCACACTTTAAACCACAAAAGTTCACTTTGTTCACTTTTGTACACTTTTCACAAACTTGTAACTTCGTTATAACTGACTCTCTGTGGTCCCTCTATTTATACCAGTAGAGAACATTCCAGACTTCTCTCGACTATTCCGGTCAAAACAGGAAGCGCCGCCAGCGCTTCCTACGGCCACTAAGAGAACCTTAGGTACCTGTCTTCTCTCCTAGATGGCACCACTGGCGGCGTTACACTGCTCCCCTCTCAGATCTGTTCGTCCCGAACAGAAACACTCGAATGATGAAGTCCTCCTTGGGCTCCTACAACGTGACGAAGATGATCTCGCCGTGATTCTACGCCTTCTTGAATCTCTGGCCCTGGTGCCACGTCTTGACAAAACATTATACTGAGATCTGGAACCAACTTGTGCGCCTCCCAGATTTGGCAGCTTTTCATATGCACGCAGTGCCTCGGCGGTGCTGTATAAAAGCCTCTTGCCACGCCAGAGCCTGCTCTAGGTTCTTCCTTGAGGGTTACTTTCACTCTAATAACTGCTAACGGAGGTTGAGCACCAGAACTTCTTTGATCTAAATTATACACATTGTGCAATTCTCTTAATGTCTGGAACAGAAGTTGTGTCCAACCTCTTTCCACCTTCGATAGAGTAAGATCTCTCTTTTCTTGATTTCTAATTCGTCCCATATCTCTTCTGAATTTGGTTTCTTTTATTGGAAATCCTCCAAGCACGCTGACTACTAAACCTGACATTTTCCATAAATACTGTTCCAACTAAGTCTAATGTCATTCTCCATCGCCCAAGTAACACATCAGCGCTAACCCAACCGCTGTAAACTGACGGGTTTATCAGCATATTTGGCTGCGGAGAGGGAGGTGCCTGGTTTGGTATAGTTGCAGCTAACTCCACTTCCATTGGGCCGCTACTGCCACTTTCTCGTCCAGTCTCCATTGCTCCGCCTTTCTCCTCTCGTTCTGGTTCAGAACGATGTACATTTTCAAACCTTAATGAAAGTTCCAAACGTGTAGGTAAAGTACCAAGCTGAGTGGTTGTAGAACTGAGTCCTTGATGCTCGCTGATGTTCTCTGGCTGTTCAGGTACACCAAACAACTGACCTCTAGTCGCGTTCGGTTGCGTCAGTTGAGGCCGATCAGCTAAAGGTAATGCTTGTGCCATTGGCATCTCTAACGGATCTGATGGACTGTAGCCGAACCTTGAATCTGATCTCCGGAGAAATGGATGCCGCCTATCTTTTCCTGCTGCTCCTAGTAATTCTTCTTCTTTCACAGGCTCTGTCTCCATAGCGACCGGTGTTGGTTGCGTATCGACTTCGGCATTATCGTTCTCCTTTTCATCTGGCTGCATCCATGTTTGAGGTAGTAGAGCTCCCTCAAGGTTCTGATCAGTACCAGCCCTCAACAGGTAGATCAGAGCATCAATCACGTATGCCGTATGCCTGAGAGAAGATACATCCAGTACTGGTAATAAATCAGCATGTTCGGAGTTGTAACATCCCATCAATGACAAACAGTGCATCAGTAACTCCCTTCGGGCAGACTGGCCTTCATTGCCACCGTCACGACCCTTAGATGGTCTGGAAGACTCCGAATTAGTGGTAAAACCACCAATCCTAGTTGAGGAAGCCGAAGAAATACCTCCAGGGTGATGCGAAGACTGTGTAGTAAATCTTGATGTACTTCCAGAAGTAGTACCACCATTCGAAAGACCACAAATTCCGCTATTACTTCCGCTAACCCCGTTAGCACTATTCGAGGTTGGGAAACCTGAACCATGGTAGAGAGGATGATGAAGATGTGTAGAATCTGACTCTGTCGTAAGAGAAGCTCCAAAGCGCAACCGAGATTCGGTTGAATCCGCCACTGTCAGAAGCCAATTCCACGGTGGTTTTTACGGTCTTTCTACATAGGTCTGTATAATTGGCACGGGTTGTTGCTGTGGTGCACTAACATTACGTAAACTGCCTAAAGGATCTGCAATTTGTCGAAGTATAATAGCAAAACTTCTAGCCGAACAAGCAGCTGTTGTAGGCTTGGTGACCCCATCCGGGTTACTATGGCATGCCGAAGATGTGTTAGATGAACGCCTCAATGAGGACGGATCAATGAATACCAATGAATTGCCATAAGCTACTCGGAAACCACCTGATAATTTTGAACCGTTGTCTGCTCTTCTAATAGCCCACTGCATTGGCTGAAGAGGAACTTTACTCCTTTGGCCCTGACCACTTTGTCCCGAACGTCTTTCTAACTGTTCATCTCCAAGCAACATTTCTTCGTGACCCAATCCTTCGCTTTCTCCATCATTCTCCTCATGCTGACTTGCCACTTTCATTGAATCACCACTTTCATCTTCTCCGAGCATAGAAGTATACAGGGTATTAGATGAACGATGCTGTACAGTTTCTTGGTTAGTCTGATCGCTGTCGCTTTCAGTTTCCACCAACAAATTTTCACTTTCACTTTCCGCACCTTCACGTTCGACTTCTCTCTCAGGTCCTTCTCTTTCGACTTCTCTTTCACCCTCAGTCTCAGCCTTTCCCATCATTCACTGGTGCTTGTAAACTTTCTACTATTTCTTCTTGAATCTTATTTATTTCCTTTTTTATTTCTGTTCTCATTTCATCCTGGTTCCTCTCTATTTTGTCTTTTATTTCATCCTGGCCTTTTTTTATTTCGTTCATTTCATCCCGGCCTCTCTCTATTTTGTCTTTTATTTCTTTCATTTCATCCCGGCTCTTCCTTATTTTGTTTATTATTTCATCCCAGCCTCTTTCTATTTTGTCTTGTAATTCATCCTGGCCCCTCCTTATTTTGTCTTGTAATTCATCCTGGCCCCTCCTTATTTCGTCTTTCATTTCGTCCTGGCCCCTTTCTATTTTGCCATTCATTTCTTTCAACAATGTCATCATTTCCTCCATTTTCCGCGTTTGACTTCTGGTACTTATGGGCATACAATAAAACTGATACTAAACTGTTACCTGTTTAGAGATTTTATCCCACTTCTGACACCAAATGTAATGTTTTTCCAACTAAACTAGCTACTGCAACTAGTTTTAAGTGGGTTCGTATAGATAAAATACTCTAAACTTCAATAAAGAAAACACCAATTTATTGCTATACACAATACATTACTAAATACAACGCTTAATAATAATTATTTCACACTTTAAACCACAAAAGTTCACTTTTGTACACTTTTCACAACTTGTAACTTCGTTTGTAACTGAAAAACTCTCTCAACTCTCGTGGTCCCTCTATTTATACCAGTAGAGAACATTCCAGACTTCCCTCGACTGTTCCAGCCAAGGCTAGAGCGCCACCAGCGCTTCCTACGGCCACTAAGAGAACCTTAGGTACCTCCCTTCTCTCCTAGATGGCACCACTGGCGGCGTTACAATATATATATATATAAAGAGCTACAACTTTTATTTGAAATATTTCTTCTGGTAAAGTCATTCAAGGGGGTTTTTGGGGGAGGTGTTATGTTTTCCTCTAAAGTGATATCATTGTGATTGATTATACAGTTCTATCATCCAAACAAAATTATTTAGAAATACAAAAATTGCATAATTTCCGAGTTTCAAGAAAATGACGGAAGTGTGTATTTACTGAACACTTTTTTCAGTTTTCGTGATTTTCTCTATAAAAACACCGAAGAATTTCATTAAATTTGGTATACTAACTATAAAGTTTGTCAGCTACAATTTTTTAACTGCAGTAAGAGAAAGTTATGTGAGTGTTTTTTTTATGGAACATGGCGGCGAATCAATGGGACATGGCGGGGAATCAATGGGAAAAGTACTTGTCTAATTATAGAATTGAAGGAGCTAGAGGAAGGAAGGAATAATGAGTGACGATACATTTTCGAAGCTTAATGAGGAACATAAACCACTTTCAGTGAGGATCTATCTGAGATACCATCACAGATTAGAAATGTTCTTTTTAATGACTTCATAAAAGCCCGATGGCCTGACGCCTAATGCATTTTTACTGACAGCTCCAAATACAGCAGCAAAGCGGGGTTTACTGTATACGACCCAAACAACTTCTGCAAATTAACTTTCTTACCAGTGTTAAATTAATCACTGCATCAGTGTTCGGCAGAATTAATAGCTTTCCACTTGGCTCTGGCTCTTCAGTACATTAGAACTTTGCATAAAAATGTTTTAATACTGAGTGATAGTAGAAGCTCGCTGATAAAATAGCCTATTCACTAGCGCCTTCCCCTCCTAATCACATTGTCCGAGAGAATTATTGCAACTTCTTGATATTCTAATATCAGAAAGCAAGCGTAAGACAAGCTTTATGTGGATTAAATGGCACTCTGGCCTAATACACAACGAAATCGCAGACACTTGGCTAAAGAGGCTGCCAATTCAGGGGAAATGATCTACATAAAACTCCCTCCAACGGACATCAAACAACTCATAAGGCGCCACATACTGAATATGTAACATCTGAAGTAAAGCAGTTCAGATATTATTATAGGCAATATTATAAGCTCTAAAGGGGTACGTGACTACAGTCGGAAAACCTCCATGGTTTAATACAAGTTATAAGTTGATTGTTTAATAAGATGTTTAATGGTTTAATGAGTGTCCACCAATGTTGTATAAAAGGGATAGATTATTTACAGAGCTTTACAAATACTTGCAAGCTCCTTTTCAATATGAGGAATTATATTCTCTAACAATTTAGACATCATGAAACTAGCATATGAATTCTTGATCTAAAAATGTAACAAATAGCCTGTCATTAATGAATTCTTGATCTAAATTATAATGTTTGAGCTACATTATACAGATATGGAGATTGTAAAGTAATCGTAAGAGTTAGACGTTCCGCATCTCCACTGCTGGCTATATAGTGAAAAACTTTGCCACGAAAAATCAGAAAAAAAGAATTTCTGAATCAATAAAGTTGAACAGAGGCAGCTGTGAGCTTTAGACAGTTGTTTAAGCTCTCCTCCTGGTTGGCTTGCTTGCACTACATCTCAAAACTTTGTTATAACAAACTTCATTCCCAGTCTCCCTTATCGTATACATATTTATATACATTTTAATGAATATAGACAGTTGTAGGGCATGGCTCAATTATAACATAGTTCACTTAGTGAAATCCCCCATCGAGAGGAGAAGCCTTTCAACTAGCTTTATAAATAATTTCATTGTTAATACATATTACTACGTTTTTTGAATCCATTAACAACGGGTTGTATTATTGACTTTTTTTCACATTTTAATGCAGGATTCGCGCTCAAAACAGTTTTCTGGATGATTATTCGCCACGGATTAATTCACTTGATTTCATCGGCCTTCTTACTTCATGTAAACTCTACATTCTCGCCTGTACTCTACAGAACCGTTTGTAAAACAGT
Source organism: Triatoma infestans (assembly GCA_011037195.1). Taxonomy (NCBI): domain Eukaryota; kingdom Metazoa; phylum Arthropoda; class Insecta; order Hemiptera; family Reduviidae; genus Triatoma; species Triatoma infestans. The sequence goes on along the minus strand of JAAEAF010010672.1, from coordinate 28,145 downwards.
AAACTCAAAATTTTACCATTTCACTAATATTACTGTTAACTTTTAGTATTTTCAGTTTTTACTTTTTCTCACTCCAAGAAAGAGAAATTATTGCGATTTTGTCATTTTCGAAATTAAGTTTTGACGGAAATACCTGTTTGGAGCTTCCTGTGTCTGTGTGTGTAATCTGTTATAATAATATAATCCCTTTATGGAGATACCAGATCTGAACCGGAGCCGGATTCCATCAATCGGAAGTGCGACTTCACTGAATAATTTTTTCAGTTTTTCGCGATTTTCCGGCAAATTGTTGCGCACGATTTACTTTGAAAACTGCATTATTCGATCTGCATGTATATAGGACTTTTTTTTTGGAAACTTTTCCCGAGAAAATAATTTTTTTATTGCGGGGGGGGGTTCTGGGAGAAAACAGCAGCATTCCTTTCAAGTGACACCTCAATAACACTTATATAATTGCACGTTAGAAACATTGGGTAGAATTTCAAATTGAAGGAAAATCAGTTAACTTAAAGTACGGCTTTACAGACAGCCAGCGGAGACTGGAACAGGGAAGTTTCGATTAAAAGAGAGTTTCAACTAGAACCACTTCTTCTAGGGTATCCTAGGCTAACAACGCGAACGCCAACACTTAAACTGGAGACTTAGGCACGTTGCTATGTACTACTTCTGTTGTTGCTTGGAATCCAATGTTTCTAACAGTGGGTTTGACGCACTCACAGACAGACTTCCTTACATGTTTAAGGATGACCGGAAGACACAAATCACTAAATGTATCCCTAGTAGATTTTCTGAACCTTTTATTTCAATTTGAAAGAACTTTCTCTCAACATCTCGCTTTTATTGAATTTGGTTTTCCAGTTGGGCATGCTTCGCTCGATTTTGTTTACCAACTATTTCCTATATATTTGATATAAATTTTGTTGCGTTATCAGACTAACAAGATATTTCAGATTTATCTGATTCTAGTTTCACTTGCAGTTGTAACTTTCATGACCAATTTTCGTAATTGATTTTTCACAAGAAATAAATATTTTGAGGTCCAAATTACAAAAAAGGTCCAAAACACAAAAAAGCTCCAAATTACAAAAGAAGGTTTTGCCGAATGATCTTTGTGTGAAATACAGAAAGCGCAAACTTGATATCCGTTTATGAATCATCACTGGATCTAACACGAAAGTTTTGATCATCAACCTGAAGTGCGACTTTATTGAATAGTTCTTTCGTGTATTTCACGAAATCGGCGCCAATGATTTATTTAAAATTCGTATACTATCTGCCTGATACTCAATGCCTATTGGTTATTTGAATAATTTTACCAGGAATTTTTATTGGGTGAATTTCTGTGGAAGAAGCAATATCAAGCTTTCCTCAATACACCACTTCTATACAATATTTATCCAGTACTAAAGTATTTAAATCCTTTGCTAGAATTCCATGTTTGAGGGAAATAGTGATGCTTCATTATACAACAGGTTTTTAAGTTTTTCGGAATTTGTTGAAAACGGCAACGACTTTGTGTGCTAAATGAACATACTCATAATGTCACCTGACACATTCAGGTATGATTCGTATGATGAAGAACCAACTTTATATTAAAATAAGGTCCCATATCATTTTTTATGTTCTTTTATCAACTTTTGTTTTATCTGGATATTGGTTAGATGGTAAACTGGTTGCCTTGTATTGAGGAGGTACCGTGTATTGAGGAGTTTCCCAGGACCAACCAATAAATAAATTGTGCTGGAAAAATGAACGTGATATGCCTGATGCCTGTATCTAGTGTTTAAAGGAAACAAGTTTTAGGAAAAATTACGAAAAACTGAAGAAGAAAAAAAGCACTGTCAGTAGAGTCGCACGGAAATCATGGTGTCAGATGTGTTTTATAATTGGGGAGACATTAAGTTTGAACTTTGATAGGATGATTACTTTCTCCCACAGCAGTACCAATATAGATTAATTAAAGTAAATCTAATTCTACGAAATTAATAATAAATATTGAAGATGGAGCCATAAAAAAGATACGAATTGTAATCATTATATAATAGCTAGGAGTCGGGTAATAAAACTGGATTCAGGGACAATTTTAATGGCCTTAGTACAGTGCGAGTCGTGTGCGGATTAATGTCTTCTTCATTTATCACCGCGCAACTTATCCTTGTAAATTTCTACTAGAATCTAGTATGGTTTAGTTTTATTGTTCAGTTTTATTATTACTATCATAATTTTAGAGAGTTTTAATTATTGTCAAGTTATACACTTCACTAAATATTAGATAAGTTTTATTGTGAACTAAATTATAGACATTCAATTTATTACACAACAATACTGAATAATAACTAATATATATTTGGTTTTTCTACTATTATAATATATCCATATGAGTTTTATTGCTTAAGTGGCAAAAAAAATAAATTAATTAAAATACCACCATGGGCAGGTTTCAATGAAAATCAGTGAAGTGCGAGTTTTCGGATTTTGAATGATTTTTCTTTAAATATGGTATACTAACTCACCTTTGTTTGAAACATTTTTCTTGATTTGAAGTTCTGGGTACATCAACTTTTTTTGTGAAAAGTTTAACTTAACAAAGAAATAAATTGTAACTATTTTTTTAACTTTAGCATTGATTTAAATAATATTTATGTATTTATGTATATATATTTATGTGTGTGTTTTATTAATGCTAAATAACTTAAGTGTGAAGTTAGTAACAATTAAGGAATGAATCCAGTCTCGTGAAAGTTAAGGTACAGTGAACATCGTGTTTTGTGCAACGTACTTTGCTCTTCACTACAACAAACAGCATATCTGTCTACCTGTATTTACAGGGAGTAGTTTTATTTTATTACTATATTTTTTGTAATTTTCTTTTTATTTTCTATTTTAATTTTCTTTTGCCTTTTATTTTATTAATATCTCTATTAGGGTTAATAGGGATGGATGAAGCAGCAATGTTTCCTGATCCAAAACCCCCTGATATTCCCCAAATATTTTTAAACTTAAATCAAAATGGTGCCAAAAATTTGTGGTCATGTCTTTGACCCCAAATGATTCAAATACCACATTTAATAGTTTCAGCCCTTTCAAAATTTGCAAATTTGTGAAAGGTTATGCCCCGAATACTTCGATAAAATTTTTAAGAAATGGCACAGTACTACTAACTGTTAACTCTGAAAAAGACTTTTACAACTTACAATATATTAAAACCTATGAAAATATCGCTATAACATTTAGTTTACATAAATCCCTAAATTTCTCAAGAGGGGTGATATATGTAAACGAATTAATCAACTGTAGTGAATCCGAAATGGAAAGTGAACTAGCAAATCAGTGTGTCACTAAGATACGAAGAATAATGAGAACTGTAAACGGAAGTAAGGTTCCTACACCTCTACTCATTTTAACTTTTGAAAAACCGACGATACCAGAAAGACTGCACTTAGATTTTATGTCTGTGAGGGTCAGGCCTTATGAACCCAACCCTCTGTTATGCTTTTCCTGCTATCGATATCGACATACAAGAAAATACTGTCAAATAAATAATTGTGGGAAGTGTGGCGAAAATTCTCACGAGTCGAATAACTGTGAAAACTCTCCCAAATGTATCAACTGTTCTGATGCCCATCCAGCATATGATCGTAAATGTCCTACATACATCCGTGAAAAGAAATTAGAGAAAATTCGATCACAAGAAAAAATATCATACAGACAGGCTGAACTCACACTGAGACGTCAAGAATCGGCGATAACCAGTGCCACATACTCCCAGGTTGCTATGAACCCCCCTTCCACAAGTAACTCTACTCCAACACTCTCAGTCTCTTCTGCCATGCCCACCACCTCTGTTCCCGTAACAAATACAAACAATACCGAAATTTTGGTCGAACAAATAAATAAATTGACTAATATAATTGAACTTCTTGCCAATAGAATAAACACATTGGAAACAATCGTAAAAACAAGTGAAACAAAAGAAACTCCATTAACCATCAGTATTCCTGCTCAACCTCAAGTAAACACTGTTAAGACTTTATTGGAAAGTAAAACTAACACACAAAATGTAAAAATTAATGTAGCTAAAATTGCTACAAATAAATCAGCTCAACAAATAAGCCTAAAAAGAGATAGACCAATATCCCAATGTTCGTCGCTTAGTGAAGCCCTCACTCTCCCTCCCTCTTCGACCAACCAAATAAGTCCAAGTTTAAACCTTAAACCTAAACCCGCGCGTCCTAAAAAACACACAAAAACAGATGCTGCAACTTAATCGTGCAGCTCTGAAACTGCTAATCGTCCATATCTATTGCTGCTATACAGATATTAATGAAGGTACCTATGAATATAAGTTTCTCCTTTATGGCCTTTATAATAAACAATACATTCATATACTAAATTAATCTAATCTAAAATGATCATCTGTCAGTGGAATGTAAATGGTCTTAATTGTAGACGACCAGACCTTAATCGTTTACTATATAAACTAAATTGTACAATTGTGTGCATTCAGGAGACCCATTTTAAAGCTACTGATAATTTTGCAATGGCAGGATATAAGATAAGACGGAAAGACTATCTAGAGGGGCAAATAGCATGTGGGGGCGTATGTATCCTAATAAGGAATGATATCCCATTCATAGATGTCAATATTACAGGTAACCTACAAGTAGTAGCTGTCAGAATTCTTTCCAGCTTACACCCTATTACCATCTGTTCAATTTATTTGCCACCTGGTAGAGATATCTCTGCCGAACAGTTAAATCACTTATATGAACAATTACCAGCTCCGGTACTCATACTGGGTGATTACAATGCGCACCACTTTCTATGGGGTGGGAACCATACAGATACCCGAGGAGAAGAAATTGAACATTTCGTTAATATGAATGATTTAAACATACTAAACAATCATACTCCGACTCATATTTGTATTAACTCTGGTACATTCTCCTGTTTAGATTTGAGTATCTGTACCCCCTCACTGCAGGCAGGATTATCCTGGCGCACTTTTGATGATAGTCTCGGTAGCGACCATTTCCCCATCATAATAGAAAGTCTTTATAGAACCGCAGTATCTGCCCGGGCTAGCCAATGGCAAATAAAGAAAGCTGACTGGCCTCACTATCAAGAGCTAGCGCAACTAACAGGTCTAGATATAAATCAACCAAATATAGATTTATTAATAGATGAACTAAATCAACAACTGTTACAAGCCGCAAGCTCGACTATACCTCGTAGCTCACCTCGTCCTTATCGCACCCCTCCTGTCCCTTGGTGGACACCGAAATGTGAAGAAGCTGTTAAAAAGAGAAAACATATCTTGTAATGCACCTAACGATGTCTTTTGGAACGCAATCAGGAAAATAAAAGGGTATAAAACTTCTCACACCCCAACTGCTCTCACTGAAAACAACACCTACATCACTGATCCAAAAGAAATAGCTGATAAATTAGGACAACACTTCTTTAATGTATCCGCCACCTGTAATTACTCCAATGAATTTCAATTAATTAAAACCCAAATCGAATCTCAACCTTTCGTCGTTACTACAGACCCTTCAAATCCTTTAAATCTACCCTTCACTGATACTGAGTTTCAAATTGCCTTAAATACACGTAAAGATACATCTCCTGGTCCTGACCAAATTTGTATTGGGATGATTAAACATTTATCCCCAAACAATAAAACTAATATTCTGAACATACTAAATAGAATATTTCTATCTGGTCTATATCCACAGCTCTGGAACACAGCAATAGTAATTCCAATTTACAAAAAAAATAAACCCCCACAAAAACCAAGTAGTTACCGCCCTATCTCCCTCACCTGTTCCATGTGCAAATTACTCGAAAAAATGATAGCCAATAGATTAAACTGGTACCTCGAATCCAGAGGTCTGATCCCACCATGGCAGAGTGGCTTCAGAAAGGGCAGAAGTGCTAGGGACAATCTAGTCTTTCTAGAATCCTCTATACTAGATGCATTTGAAAATAAAGAAAAGGTTATAACTATATTTCTAGACATTGAAAATGCTTTTGACAGAACCTGGAAACGCCTTATTCTCGACACTCTTAAAACCTATGGTATAGAAGGTGCTGTACTTAACTTCATTAATAACTTTCTAACTAACAGAACGTTTAGGGTAAGAAACGGTAACACTCTATCTGACACTTACGAACAACAGAACGGTGTACCACAGGGATGCGTCCTCAGTGCACTTCTTTTTTGCATAGGCATAAATAAAGCACTGGACTCGATTGAGCTGCCTGTACGCGGCCAATTGTACGCAGACGATCTGGTTATATTCTGCAGAAGTAAAGATATAGCCTTTGCTATGGAGAAAGTGCAATTATCACTAAACAAAATTGTAAAATGGTTAACTAACCATGGATTCAAGGTTTCTACTTCCAAAACTGCGGCAGTATTATTCAGCAAAAGAAAGACTTCTGAGCCAATAAACTTAACAATATATAATAAACAAATAAAAGTCGCCGATAAAGCGCGGTACTTAGGTCTAACTTTCGACCGAAATCTAACTTGGACCAGCCACTTAAAAGAACTTAAAGCCTCCTGTTTGAGTTCTCTCAATCTTCTTAGAGCCGTCACAAATACCGCATGGGGAGCTGACAGAAAAAGCATGTTAAAATTATTTCATACATTAATTAGGTCAAAACTGGACTACGGTAGCAGTGCTTATGGCTCAGCATCAGAAAGTAATCTCAAAATCATCAACACTGTCTACAATACTGCTTTGAGAATAGCTACGGGCGCGTTTCGGTCTAGTCCAATTAATAGCTTATATGCGGATTCTGGTGAGCTGCCGTTAGACCTTCGCAGGAAACAATTAGATCTCACTTATAATATCAAAATTCTGTCCTCCCCCAATCACCCACTAAAAGAATTATTCCTACAATCCATACCTCATTCCAATACCAATACAATAAGAAGATACTCATTTCCAAAGCGCGTATCAATGCTTCTGCTCGAGGAAGAAATTGACCCTCAAAATATCTCCGTCACCAACATATCCCCAGTTTGCCCTTGGTCTCTCACAAACGCCAAAATCTGTTTATCCTTAACGAAATTCCTCAAAAACCGTACCCCTCCATATATTTATAAGAATGAATTTCTCAGCTACCAAAGCAAATTCAATAATGCTAATTTTATTTACACTGACGGCTCTAAGTGCGGTTCAGGTGTAGGAGCGGCAGTGGTCTGTGATAACCGGCAATACATGTTTTCTCTTTCTTCAATCTGTAGCAATCACACCGCAGAAATGGTTGCCATATATAAGGGATTGAATATCATAACACCTACTGCAAACACTTTAATTATATGTACGGACTCGCTATCCGCACTACTGAGTCTAAGGAATATCTTCACCAATGACGCGCTTATACAGAATACTCTGCTCACGCTTAAATCATTATCCCGCAATAAGATTACGGTTCGATTCACTTGGATACCAGGGCACTGTGGCATTGCCGGTAATGAGAAGGCCGACATTGCAGCCAGAAATGCAGGTACAGAAGGCACACCGTATAGAGAAGTCCCTGCGCAGGATTACATCGCTCTTGTCAAAAGAAAAGTAAAAGAGAAATGGAGGCAGAGATGGTATGCCATCTCTGATAATAAACTAAGGGAAATAAAGAGTGATGTGACCGTGTGGAGCTCCTCTTTTCGACCTAACCGTCGAGAGGAGGTAGTATTGACCCGCCTCCGAATCGGACACACTAGACTGACTCACGGATACCTGATGACACGTGGATCCCCTCCAACCTGCCAATGCTGTGGGGTCACCCTCACGATTAAGCACATTTTTGTTGATTGTTACGCTTACGACACACTTAGAACCTCATACAGACTACCAGATAACATTACTGAACTACTACACGACCACTCTGACTACATAGACAAAGTACTTGGCTTTCTTAAAAGAACTGACTTATACAAACTAATATAACCGAACACCCCACATAGTCTAAAGGCGAGCATGATCCAAGTGATTGACGCCTTTAAAAAAAAAAAAAAAAAAAAAAAAAAAAAAAGGAATGAATGAACTTAGTAAAAATTTTATCGGAATCTGGGGGAATAGACAGCAGTTGGCAGCACTGTCTTGTTTGGAACAGCTGTTTAACCACCTGCTAATTTAATTACGCAAAGTAATTTCCATATCCATTCAACTGTAAATATGTTTAGTTTATTAGTTGAATATTATTAAATTATTCTCTAATGTATACTACTTTTTATATTTTTATACTGCTTTTCTAATAATTTATGAGGCATTACACATTAATTAGGTCTGCTTTTCTTTTCTTTTTTTTAAAAAAGAGGACGGGCAATTTGCTGTACAACTATAAATCAGTTGTAGAAATCCTGGGTATGCTATGTCTGTGTAAATATATATTTAAAGTATTTTGTTTGCGATTTACACAGTTCTCTTACTGCATTTATTAAAATTCTAATTCTTCAAAATCACAAACATCCATAAAAATTGGAATTTTTATTATTATTATGGTTTTGATGTTCGTTATGACCGCTGTATTTGATATTGTAAATAGGACTCCGAACTTTAGCGAACCTCAATATCCTATTTACAATACTGATGAGTACCCGAAGGCGCGGAACCTAAGTCAATATGGCTCTTATCCCCCAAGAGAAAAAAATTAATCCATTCCTAAGAAGACTTTCCCAGCAGTGTTCCGGTCTGACTACAATCAAACTTGGACGAGTTGGAATCCCTAAATTCCAACTCCTCCAAGCATTGCGTCTCCTTGAGCATGCTGCCCTATCAGCGGGACCTCGTGATACTGATCTCCCTGACTCCTTCATCGCAATTTTGATATAGAAGACTTGACGTCTTACCTTTTTTGTGTAAATGACTGGTTAACAGGATTGTCCAGTCAGTATACATACCAGTCAGGATCCTCAATTGTATTCCACTTATCCCGCAAGTCTTATATCTTTTATAAATCTGTTGGCCTGGAGACACCCCTCCTTATTCTTTCAGCGATTTTCCAGTTCTCTTTTCCTCCATAGCTTGACTTCTGTTTCACAAAATTGCTTAGTGACGGCTAAAGCAGGACCACTACATGGCACCTTATCCAACTCATCCACTTTAGCCTCTCATTGCCCTCCGTATCCGCATGCCCGGGTACTCATAAAAGCTCTATTCTGTTCCTCTGAGCGAGTCTTCTCCTAACATTTACATTCATCCACTAACTTAGAGCTCCAACACAGCTTATTCACAAAGCTTTTAGTGCAGCTTTACTATCAGAGAATATTCCCACATCTCCCTGCCACTTTTCCACAGAACCCGTACAGAACATGCAATGATACCGTTGATCTCAGCCTAGGAAAACTAGGCTCAATGTCGCTGAACTAAATGTAAATTTGGCCTTAGTATTAATATAAGAGGATTTTATAGTTTTTTTTTTTAGAGGGCATTAAAGTTTACCTGAATTTTCTTCTGTGGTAGCGATCTCCGTCAGTGACTAGCAAAACTTTGAAAGTCTAAAGATACTGAACGCAGATTTAGATCTAAAATCCATTTTTCACGAAAACTGTTTTCAATAAAAGCGATTGGTCCAATCACAATGCTGTAGCATTCCAAGTGGAGCCATTTTGAGAAAATCACGAAACACACACACACATGGAACGAATGCATTACTTTCTGTAACAGTAATAGAAAGTATTGATGATAATAATATTTTTTGAATATTTGTAACATGTTGTAGCAGTAAAATGGAAAGTAGAATATTTATCTTAATGTTATGATAATAGGCAATTTTAAAAAGTTCGTGTTGTTATGTAGAACTACTTTAAGGTGAGCTGTAAAGAAAGGTTTGCATCTTTGACAAGAGCTGGCCATTTTAGGCTTGAAAAATGGCTAATGAATTAAACAGAACTGTTAGACAAATTTAAATAAATAGTAAATTCCAAAAGAGGAGAGAAAAAATCAGCGGAAAAAATGAGTAGAAGCAATTTAAGGTACAGTGCCTCTGTGTAGGGGGGGGGGAATCAGTGCGACCTTGGTGAATATTGCCAAGCGATATGTGCCAGAACGTGAACTGTTCTCACCACTATTTACATACACACAATGGTTGTCAACCAGTTAGGCAAGACCTTCAGACAGAGAGCCATATCTGTTGTAAGGATAGAATATTGAAAAGGGACCATAATCTTCTATCTATTAGTGTATGTATGTGTGAGTGTGTCCTTGTTCCTAAACGCACCTACCAAGTACTCTGTCCTTGTGACATTTACCCGCCAAATCTGCTAGTCCGCCATTATCACACCTGAGTCTCTGTCAACAATGCCAATGATAAACACCTGACATACAGATGTTTTTCTAAACTTGAATAGAATTGCAGCTGGCAATCAAACCACACATTACAGCTGGCAATCAAACCACACATTACAGCTGGCAATCAAACCACACATTACAGCTGGCAATCAAATCACACATACCTTTGTAACTGCAAAAAAAAATCTGATATGAAACACTCACACGACTTTCTCTTACTGCAATTTACATATTTATAATTGACTAATAACTCCGCCATAGCCGGTCCCAAGCCCGGTTGAGAAAGGAGGAGGGAACGATGCATCCTGATTGGATCAGAACACCGGATCGTCTCAGGGAGTAGGTGGCAAATCTCTATGAATACCACTGAAGCATCAGGGCATGCGTAGTAGCCCCAAGAGAGCAGCCCTCTCACTACGCTAGAGTACTGCGGGCCAATCCCTCGCATACTCGAATCTAAACCGATTAAAAGAAGTAAGCAAAACAAAGCCGGACTGAATTATAAGGCAATGACTTGGCGTGGAAACGGATCTATTAAGTATGCTACATGGAACGTGAGAGGACTGAGCGGAAAGGAGGTAGAGTTGGTAGAGGAAATGAGGAAAGTGTCAGCAGAAATAATAGCACTGACAGAAACCAAAAAGAAGGGCACAGGTTGTGTGGAGGTCGCTGAAGGGTATATTCTGGTTTATTCAGGAGTACCGATGACCGAAAGAGCGAAAGCAGGAGTAGGTTTTCTAATAAGTAAAGACTTTGCTAGCCAGATCGAAAGCTGGAAATGTGTCAATGAAAGAATCGCAGTTCTGAAAGTGCTGCATTCTAGAGCAAAAGAAAAACACACCTTAATTGTTGCGTATGGGCCAAATGAAAGTGAAAATTCAGAAGTAAAGGACGTTTTCTTTGACACTCTCCAAAAGACAGTGGACGATGAGGACGGTGACCTTGTGCTGATGGGCGATATGAACGGTAGAGTTAGTAGGTGCCAGCTTGGATACGAGAGAGTTCTTGGCCCACACGGAGAAGCTACCAGAAATGACATGGGGAAAAGATTATTAAATTTTTGTGTTGTAAATGACCTAGTTGTACTGAATACTAAATTTGCCCATAAAGAAATACATAAGTTTACACGAGTGGAACCTTCGAAGAATGAAAAGTCAATAATAGACTATGTAATAGGGCGTAGAAGTATGCTAGCAAAAATAAGAGATGTTCGTGTTAAAAGAGGGCCGGAAGTCGGGAGCGACCATTACATGCTAACTGTCAACATAGGGTATTCTGCAACTAAAACAGAAAAGGAAAAAACACAAAAAGATGGTAGTGGAAAAAATAAAAGTATTCAAATTAAAAACAAAAACTGCTCAAGAAGAATATGCTGAAAAAGTAGCACAGAAGAGAGAATTATTAGAAGCAAAGCAGCATACCGACGACCTAGAAGAAGCATGGGCAAATTTTAAGGAAACAATAATCAAAGCAGCGGAAGAGATTTGTGGAAAGAGTAAATGTGGAAAAAATAAGAAATAACTAGATGGTGGACAGAAGCTCTAAGAGAAGAAGTAAAGAGAAAGAAAGTGCTCTGGAAACAATACCTAGGTAACAAATGTCAGGAAAACTATGAAAGGTACAAAACGCAGAGGGTTTTGGTTAAGGAGTTGGTATTGAAAGAAAAGAAGAAAACATGGAAAGAATTTGGAGATTTTATAGAAGAAAATTCGAAAACAAACCAGAAACTATTCTACAAAAACCTACGAAAGAAAGGAGAATGCCCTATAAAGTTTTTAAAAGGAAAAGACGGAAAGATAATTAGAGATAGCAAGCAAATAATGGACAGATGGAAGCAATACTTCCAGGAGCTTTTGGTGGGAGCAAATAGTACAGTGGGAGAAGAGGATGCGGAGGAAGAGAGAGAAAGGGAAGGAGAGGTAGATGAAGACTTTATAGAGAAAGAAGAAATGTGGAACGCCCTGGAAAAGATGAAATTGGGGAAATCAGCTGGCCACGACGGGATAGCCCCTGAAATGCTTAGATACATGGGAGAAGCAGGAGAAGATTTGCTATTTAAAGTGTTCCAATTAGCCTGGCAAAATAAGAAAGTACCTACAGCCTGGGAAAAGTCCATCATAGTTCCTATCTATAAAAATAAAGGAGACGTCAGAGAATGCTCTAATCACAGGGGCATTTCTCTGCTAAGTGTTCCTGGTAAAGTTTACTCGCGCATTTTGGAGATGAGATTGCGTAAGGAAGTAGAACCCCTGCTAGAGGAGGAACAATGTGGTTTTCGACCAAACAGGAGCACTCAAGATCTAATATTCACAGTTCGCCAATTAGGGGAAAAAGCCATTGAATATGATAGACCCCTATTCCTCTGCTTTATTGACCTCGAAAAAGCTTTTGATAGGGTACCTTGGAAAGAACTGTGGAACGCCCTTTACAATAGAAATGTGAACAAAGCACTAATCTGCAGAATCAAGAGTTTTTATAAATCGTGCAGAAACTACATAAGAACATCTAATATATGCTCCTCAGAATTCTGTATTAAGATGGGTGTCAGACAAGGCGACATTTTGAGCCCACTGCTGTTCATACTGCTAATGGATGATGTAATGAAATGCTGCAAGGACCATACCAGTACTACGCACTTTGGGTACTGGAAGCTTCAGCCAGTATGCTTCTCACACTTCGCGTTTGCCGATGATTTAGTTCTCATCGCGGACAGTAGAGATAAACTCCAAGAAAATGTAGAAATCTGGACGCGGGAACTTGAGAAAAGAAATATGGCAATAAGCTTAGATAAAACCAAGAGTATGGTTTTATCCAGATCAGCAAACATAGAAGTCAGCATCATGGTAAAGGGTCACCAAATCGAACAGGTATCCTCCTTTAAATACCTCGGGGTAAAGATTAATGCCGCGGGCAAGCTAAGAGAGGAATTAAACCAAAGGTTAAATGCCGCTGGTAAGATTTATTACGCCCTAAATAGAAGCTTTTTAGGAAAAAACGAAGTCTCTAAAGAGACCAAATTGGCGGTTTATAAGTCAATATATGTTCCTATCCTCACTTATGGAAGCGAATCTTGGGCCCTCAAAGAAAGCGAAAAGAGCCGCATTCAGGCAACTGAAATGCGTTATCTTAGGAAAGTCGAGGGTAAAACCAGGTGAGACAGAATTCGGAATATTGCGATACGAAACAGTCTCAAAATTGAACCCCTTACACAAATCGTGAACAGAGGTCAATTAAGATGCTTCGGACACGTAAACCAAATGCTGGAAAACAGGATACCGAGGAGAGCACTCGAGGCAAGACCCACGGGAAAAAGACCGAGAGGAAGAAGAAGAACCACGTGGGAGGATGATATAAAAAAGATATTAGATGCCAAAGGAACCAGCTGGACTAAGGCTAAGGCTTTGTCGAGAAACAGAGAAGAGTGGCGGAAATTTTGCAAACCACCCTCTACACCTTCGGGTAGATAAGAGGACTAGAATAAGTAAGTAAAGTAGATAATTGACTAATTCTCTCCAAATATATAATTCTTAGTAGGTGTTTAGTTGTCTCAATTTACATGAATGGCAGAATCTACTGGCAGTACCTGGCAATATGGGAGTTTCTAATAAAATAAAAAAATTGGCAGAATCTAAACTGTATTAAAAAACAAAACTTTTTTTGTGGAAATCATTATCTCCCCCTTCCTCAAAACCCCAATTAAATGAATTTTCTCGGGAAAAGTTTCAAACAAAAGTGATGAGTCTCTGCATTTATAGTTAGTACACCGAGTTGAATATAACCCGTTGGAGAACATCGCACAAACCAACTGTTTAATATCATCGCACTTCTAGCGATGATTTTCCAAACATGGTATTTCTTAAACTTGGCACAATTTTAATTTTCTCAATATTATGTAGATGAAAGGGTTGGATAATAAACTGAAATATCACTTTAGAGCAAAACATAACCCCACCGCTACCCCTAAATGGATTTTTCCAAGGAATTGATTCAAACAAAACTTGTAGCTCATTATACGGTCCTCTTCATATATCAAGTTTGAAGAAAATCGCGAAATGTATAAAAAAATCTATTTAGTTAACGGTTGACTGAATTTGTTCAAAACCTTATTGTCAGGTCCCCTGGTGAATCCTAAACGAACTTGGAGTTTGAAATTGCTGCGATTGTTCGTTTTTGAGTTATGCTGACCACATACATAGATCAGTTTCTAAAAACCACTTTTTTCACAGTCAGGTAACCTCAAAACATGTATATCCGGTGAAGATACTCAATTTCAAAAATTTGACACGATTGGAAGAGAAAGTAAAGAGTTAGTGTGTACAATCACCGGCCTTCCTTTTCTAGCAAATAGCAAGTGGTTACATTATACCTGACTGTGGTTACATTATAGCCTAACAACTAGACTTGGAATATAAAGTGATAGATCCCCAGAATCTTCCAAAAATCAAAATTTTCCAGAAAAACATGAAGTCGACAGTGTAATAGATTGAAGTGACATGTCTCCCTTCCAGTAGCTCTACTATTTTGATTGGAACTAGGTGTCGAATACCCCAGTGATTATGACATTTAATGGTTTAATAAAAACAATATGTAGCTCTTCTGGGCTAGGGTTAGGCTTAACTCTATCACGCTGGTGGAAGGTGATCAAACCAAACCATCTTTTGATCTAAAATAAATAAATATATATGCCAGAAAAAAAAAATCTGGCGATAAATAATATAAATGATATGTTGCAAATTTAATAATATATATTAATATTTCATTTGAGTTTGATACTTCCTGGTCAGATCATGATTGTGGGCACGACCTTACTGAAACACTTGGAATATTGTCAATCTGCCTTTTATATGCAATAATCACAGAATCTACTGTTTACCTCACTTCATTGTGTTACCATAGCTACATAATTTGCCACTTCAACCTTCCTCCCTGTAATGTAGCTAATATAGAGTTTGCAAACAATGGAGGAGATAGTGTTCATTGCAATATTGCGCGCATATGACATAGTGATATGGGGACCATAATGTTGTTAATCATATGTCAAACGTGACCTTTACATAATTTAATAACAGTGTAATATAAGAAAGATACATATCGCATGCACATATATGTCACTTTGTAAAATGACTCTCGACTATATGTATATATATAATTTAACCATATGTTTTTTTTTGGATCAGTTGTTGTGAAACTGCCGGGTTGTGTCAGGCGGAAAGTAAAGTTGAAGGCAAAACAGTTCGTCAAGGGAAGTTTTCTATTTGCCAGGTTTCCTATTATACCAGTTCGAATGAGTAAAAGGTAGGATGTATAAAGAAACACTTCTGTCCAGTTCTTTAGCTCCTTGCATGTAAGGCAATGTCGGCTAGCATACAGGCCAGACTGCAATTCTCAGTACTACTGATCTGACAACCAGCCTCTCAGCTGGCAAAACAAGCTCACTTTGTGCATCTCTGGTCGGTCTTTTGACGACCGTTCAAAATCTGCCAATCGGAAGTAAGAGGAAGTATTGCGATTGTGTCAAATTTCGAAATTTAGTTTTCACCGGAAATTCGAACTTTTCACTGAATATTTCACACTTTTCCTCTATTAAAATGTTGGGCCTGCTGTGATATGGCGGGTCTGTTGAGGTGGTGAAACACTCGGTAGCACGATCTTATCACAAACAGAGAGACACAACGCAAACACGCGTTCGCAAGAATCGCTCGCCAGATACATTATGACATCCCAGGATTACAGGATGCTCGTCAACGACTTTATGACACCCCCAGTCTACCTGCTAATCAAACTGACACCTACATGACACATTCCTAATGAAGTTAAGATTACGCTTTTATACATTCCTACAGAAAGCCAATGAAGGATTATTATGAGATATTTGGTATCTTATCATACATAAGAGAGAGATCCTCAACTACAGCTGTTACACTACAGTTCAATACTGTTACTGCTCTGTAACGCCTTATGCGACTCTATCTTTGTAAAGTCCCTGAAAGTTTACGATTCTTACTGAGCAGTTCGTAAGTTAGATTTAATCTTTTATCAACCCCTAGTACACTGCCATATTATTAACTAAACACAACATTCGACACATCTTCCTTAGCAGGAGCTGAGTCTAGATGCCTGGAATGGGATCCCCCATGTAGAATGATCACATACTGTTTTATAATTTTATACAATCTATATAATCATTATATATTATTGAAATTAGTTATAATAAAACTATGAAACAATTGTAATTAACTGAGGAAGTTGGTTAAATTGCAGTACTTAAATGATATGCAATTATGTTTACAATACATCTGATTACAATTAAAATGAAATTATTAACGGTAATAAACTCGTATTAATTAGCTGGAAATAGTAACAAGTTACTATAGTAACGAGAATGCGGCCATTTATTGTCATCTGTTAATGGTGGTGATCATGGGCCACCCAGCACCCAACATCGTCTTCCTTAGATACAGTGTACTCCGTGGAGAGGGTTGTAGTAGAGAAGAGCAACCTTGACGGGCGTTACCTTGACATAATATTCTAGATAGACGTACTAAGTGCTTTGGAAATTCGTGAAGGTGTGTGTGGGTGTGTAAGTAATAGAAACTTATCATCTACTACCTGACACCGTCGCTTTTTACTATGTTCTCCAAGCTCGATGTAAATATTTACTAGGGGTATCGTGCCACATCCTCTCCCCAATGTTTGACGAAACCCTCTTATCATCTTGGCCTTGTAAATAACCCTTCACTTGATATAAATGTTACCGAACCATTTTTTTTTTTTCTCGTTGTAGTGAGATCGGTGTAATACGATCGAGTCAAATTTTCGGAAGGTTTCGGTCAAAATACATCAACCAGAAGCGCGTTTTTACTGTATGGTTTTTGTTTTATTTTACGCGAACTTTCTCATAACATGCCCAACGATTTTCTTTAATCTTCGCTTAATGAATACGTTCAAATATAGGCGTATCACTTTTAACTTTTTCTTCTTCTTCTTCTTCTTCTTCTTCCTAGTCCATTTCCTCATATACTTCTTCCCTTTGCTATCATTCCTTTCACTTTTACATTTGTAACTTAGTTTTTTGTCTATTTCTTGGTAGTGGGGTGCTTCAAGTTAATCTTGCTTAAAGTCTACTTGTAAAGTGATAGGAGTGTAAAACTTGGTAATTTATAGTTGTAAAATCTATGCATGGAGTGCAGCTTTAATGAAAGATTTTCTGATTTCCTCAAAAATAGTTGTGAAGATTATTGTGAAAACTCGGAATGCTGATTGCATTTGGAAGATTTTTCCGGAACAATGTGTTTCATGAGGAGCCAATCTAAAATAGACCTTGGGGATTTTCTTTATGCAAGCAAATGCATCGAGGTCACAAATAAGCCATTGTATCCCACTTTACTGTGCAAGGTGAAATCGCTAAACTTATATTTTGGTGATCAGATTGTAGCGCTATCTGGTCTTTTAATCTAGCTATCTAGTACCTTTATCAGGGACGTTCGTATGTCCTAAAAACTAAAATGTATAATTTTCTCCTGCATACACTGACTCCGCTTCATAATATTGGTCAACGACCAGTTTCGACAATACGTCATCTTTAGAGCAGAACACCGAAATTGGCTTGTGTTAACTACAAATAGATTAGTTTTCCTACAGCTGTAAAAACTCTGATAAAATTGGATCTGTGCCTTCATGCCGTTTCATTTACGTAAGTAGTATGATGTAAAATGAATTCTGCATACTGGGAACTAATATTAAATTAATGTAGTTATAAACCTTAAAAAATTGACTCCTCTAATTATATGTATAAAGTTCCATCTAATATACTCGTACACTGTTAAGTTGGCAATTCTGTATGTGATGGGAAATCGAAAGTGAAACAATTAGAGCAGCCTTGTTAGAAACATTGTATGTCAACATGGAAGTTCATGGATAAATTGAATCCAGATCTAAAAGTAGAACAAATTGTTTATTGATCCGACAACAAAAAATGAACTGCAGTGGCAATAAACCGGAGTGACGACCAATGATCTTGCTGATGATCTCCCGGCCACTACTAAATGCATTTACGAAGTGTTATAAAAAATAAAAAGAAGAACTAATTTTGTGTAATATACGTTGAAGGCCGTGCAATGCTGTGTTCCAACTCGGGCCGCCAACTAGGAGCCCATTCACACCATGCAGTACACACTACTGAATGGCCATATTCCATTTAAAGAAATTCCATGTCTTCAGAAATGAAACAATTCTGATTTATTTAGTTGAGAGTGAACTGTAGCAGAATTTGAAGAAATCAGTAGTAAGAAAAAACTGGATCTTTGTGAAATAAAATCTGATGTGAAACACTCACACGACTTTCTCTTACTCTAATTAATATAATTTCATAAAGAAATTTTCCTTAAAATTGTAACGTAGCAATGTTTAGTTGGGCTGGCCATGAAAATGGTGGTGGGGATTTTATATGTATACCCGAGCGGCTTTATGTGGAGCGCTCTATGTCAGAACCAAGAAAACTTGGGCAAATTGAAATTTAAACTAACTGTCACACTTCCAGTAATCCTTAAAAACCAATTTTTTCCAGAAAAATGTTTGAAATAAAAATGATATATTAACTATCTCTGCAGCCAGCATGCCAAGTTTAAAGAAAAATCGTTGTAACCATTTTCATGAAAATTCCAAAAATCTCAAAAACCTATTCTCAAGAGTCACACTTCCGGTTAACCGATTTTTTTAAAATTTGGAATTCGACTAATGTGAAGGTGGAGATGGTAAAACTATATATTATACTGAAGAGGTATTTTAGATGAAAGCATAACGCTACTGTTCCCCCACAACCCCCCAAAAAATCAATTTTCCCGGGAAAATAATTCAAATAAAAGTGACAGGAATTTATGTTTGTTGATACTATAGGAAGTTTAAACAGAATCGTTTGGAGACGTTTTCGAGAAAATCACGAGACTGAAACACCGTTGCAATAAAGTAGCACTTCCGGTTCATGGATGTTGCCTGAAATGTTCATGTTTGAAAAGTGCACATTCGCACTAGAGATTAACTAACTTATGGACATGATGGAATACAAACATACAGACAGTCAGTTTTGGAAATTGACACGTTTATTAAAATAAAAGCGAACTACCTTGTCCCAAGGATATCCTATTAGACGCGGTACAACATCACATGGGAAGTATCTCAGATTAGCCGAATTACGGATAGACAGGTGAACAAGGCGCCTCTCGCCCCCTCGTTGCGTAAGTTTTTAGGGATTGGTCTCTCCCTCTCTCTAAAACGAAAAATGGTTGAAATTTCACGTCGTCTTCTGTATAGACATCTTCTCAGAGCCTTCTCAGTGCACTGCCGGCCTCTAAGCAGAGTTCTCGAGCTACAGACAACACTGCTCATCACCGAACAGTGAGTTGCTGAGACTCCTAGGAAGAGAAAATCTAAGAGTAGCATGCTGGATTCGATCTCCGCGTTGCTAGCCCCCCGAGCTATTACTGAGCTAATCCCCTCCTTCTCCCTTGGCTTACGCTAATTAATTAGGGACGGAGATCCTAGTTTGTGTACTATATTTGTCCTTGTCTGTAAAGTGTAGAATATATTTAGTTTAAATGTATTGTGTACTGTTCTGACGAAGTGCATGGAGTACTGAGTTGTGGTAACCCGTAGGGTCGCTACTCTCCAACTAACTGCATGCAACAGATACCCCCTTGCAGGCATTTCTAGTAGTAAGAGAAAGTAAAAATGTTTTTAACAAATAGTCTTTATATGAATGCGTTTTTTAAATGAAAAAAATTCTCAAAAACGAAATACTGTCAGAAGCTTAAATTTTCGTCAAAAGATATCACTTGTATTTGCAGCATATTTCTGGAAATTGATACTTTGGCTCCTGAGAGATCTGATTTAGGTTACAAGTGATGATGTGATTGCTGAATTACATGATATTCGAATTCAAGTACCTGCTATGTACTGAGAACCATCATGTACTCCTTTCACCATCTATACTTGTATTAAAGGTGTTTAAAGAATGAGTCAAAATGACAAAGATTGAAGCAAATTCCTCATAATAATTGTATCTGCAGTAACAGCTGTGTGTATGACGCACGGTATTTTTGTTTCGTAAACCTAAAATTTGTATTTACGACTATATTTCGTCAAACTACAACTACAAAAAAAGATGGTGTGAAACACTCACACGAATTTCTCTTACTGCGAAATGGCAAATTTTCTTCACACTTACCTATATAACGTGAAGGCTAGGGGGAGTAACGCGGAGGAGGAGTGGGAAAGGTTTACTCAGGCCAAGCGAGAGTATAAAAGAGAGATCCGGAGAACGAAGAGAGTCTCTTGGAGGACTTTCTGCGCAACCCTGGAGGGGGAAGAGGAGGTAAACCGAGTTTTTAGGTTTTTAGGTAAAAGTGGGGAGTTGTCGTTGGACAGTATTAGGAAGCCTGATGGACAGATCACCTATAACCATAATGAGGTGTTACGGGTGATGCTGGATAGACACTTACCGGGTAATGTGGAGTATGTTGGAGGGTGCGTGGGTGCTTTACCTGACGCACAGGGAGGGGATTTACAGAGCAAGGAGTTGGCAAGTAAAGTGGTTACTTTGAGGAGGGCGAGTTGGGTATTCGCTACTTTCAGTAAATTCAAGTCGCCGGGTATGGATGGTTTGTACCCGGTGCTGATTCAGGAGAGTTGGAACATGTTCGGAAGTACATGGGTAGGAATACTGAGGGATAGCCTAAGTCAGGGCTATATCCCTTGGGCTTGGAAGGTCAGTAGGGTCGCGTTCATTCCCAAACCAGGGAAGTTGGATTATCTCGACCCTAAAGCTTACAGGCCAATCAGCCTCGCGTCCTTCATGTTGAAGAGCTTAGAGAGGTTGGTCGACCTTTTCTTAATGGAGGATTACGACATAAAGAGTACCTTTCACGGGAACCAGCATGCCTATTTGGCGGGGAGATCAACGGAGACTGCGCTCCACAATTTGGTGGGGAGAATTGAACACACGTTGGAGTCTAAAGAGCACGCGCTGGGATGCTTCTTCGATATTGAGGGGGCTTTCGACAGCGTGGCCCACGATAGAATTAGAGTGCTATTGGAGGAGAGGGGTGTGAATGGGACCCTGGTTAGATGGATAGTCAACCTCCTGACTTCGAGGATTGTTTATTCTCGTCTGGGAGCTGCGGAGAGAAGGGTGAAAGCCAGTAGGGGCTTTCCCCAAGGTGGGAGTTTGTCTCCTCATTTGTGGTGCCTCATCGTTGATGAGCTACTTTGGGAGATGAACCGTAGGGGATTTTACCTGCAGATGTACTCCGATGATGGGGTAATCCTAATCACAGGGAAGCATCTGAGTGTGGTGAGTGACTTGATGCAGTCGGCGTTATCTTACGTGGAGCAGTGGTGTAGGAACTATGGCTTGTCCGTCAACCCGGACAAAAGTTCCTTAGTTCTCTTTACCAGGAAAAGGAAATTGGAGGGGCTTGGGAGACCCAGGCTCTTCGGCAAGGAAGTGCAAATTTGCAGAGAGGTTAAATACTTGGGGGTCCTCATCAACAGTACGTTGAATTGGCGGGCTCACATTGAGTATGTATGTGAGAAGGGACAGAAGGTTTTCTGGCAGTGTAGGAGATTAGCGGGTAAGACCTGGGGAGTTAATCCCCGAGGCATCCACTAGATTTATGAGAAGTTGGTGAAGCCAAGGATACTCTATGCCGCAGTGGCATGGTGGTCTGGTACCTTGGTGGGAAGGAACAGCAAGAAATTGCTAGGAGTGCAGCGCACGGCCTGTTTGGCTATTACTGGCGCGATGAGAACGACACCGACGGTGGCACTGGAGATGCTGTTGGGGCTAACCCCTCTTCAGTATGTGGTAACGGGGGAGGCAATGAAAGGGTACCTCAGAATGAGGTGCAAGGGAGAATGGGTGAGAACCTTTCGGGGGGATCACACTAGGATCGAGGACGAAATTTGGCGAGTGAACCGATTTCTGCTATCCAAACTTGATGAGACGAGCAAGAAATGGGGATTTGAGAGAGATTATGAGATTACGATTGGCAGTATAGGGGATGATAACCTCACGAGGCCAACGGAGTCGGGCAGCGGTATTATTCGCTGCTATTCAGATGGCTCTAGGCAGGAGGGTACTGGCCTGTCGGAGGCGGGAGCATGGTTTCAGGAGTTGGATAGAGGGAGTTCGGTGGCCTGGGTGGTTTGGCCACGGTTTTTCAGGCAGAGGTGGTGGGCATTATTGAATGCTGCCACCTGGTGGGGGAGTGGCAGGGAGAGTTCAAGGAAGTGCGGATTTTCTTGGATAGCCAGGCCGCACTAAGGGCTTTGAGTAAGCCTTGGTGGAGGCAATGAAAGGGTACCTCAGAATGAGGGCTTTGAGTAAGCCTTGGTGGAGTTCGAAATTAGTGGGAGAATGTCGGAGGAAGTTCAATGCTTTAGTCCGGAGGGGTACGGTGCGCCTCTATTGGATACCCGGACACGCGGGAATAGAGGGGAATGAGAGGGCAGACCAGTTGGCTAGGGAGGGATCATCTCAACCATTTTGCGGTCCTGAACCAGCCCTGGCTGTCACAAAGACGTTTCGTGACAAACAGATTAGACTTTGGGAGACGAAAGTTTTGGAGAAACGCTGGGGGGACACGCAGGGGTGCCTCCAAGCCAAAAGATTTATAAAGACAAGTAAGCAGGGAACTTCGGAGTATCTCCTGTCCCTTAGTAGGACGGGTTTGGCCATTTGACACCCAAGTGTGTCCAGTCACTTGTTTAATATAGGAAGGGCGAATAGTCCCATTTGTCAGAACTGTGACGACGGAGTCAGGGAAACGGTGTACCACTACCTTTGTCAGTGTCCCCGTTTCGCTGGAACTAGGTTTCGTGTTTTTGGGAGGGCATCACTCTCGCAGGATTGTCTGCGCGAGCTGGAGTTTCGGGATATCTTGGGATACTGTAGATTAACCGGTAAGTTATCGGGGAAGATTTATTAAGGGGATAGGGGGATATCGGGGGGATAAAGGCCACATAGGCTTAGGTCCCGCGCCATTAGGCACCCGAACTACAATAATAATAATAATACCTATATAACAGTAAGATCCATTGTAGGCAGTGCTAGAATTTCTCGAAATCCACTACAATGGTTATTTTCTTTAAACTTGGAACACTTGACAAGCTATATAACATTATCACTTTTTATTTAAAAGCCAGCCAGTCAGTCTGCTACAGAGATTTGTCAATTATACTGCAATAACAATATAATATAGCACAATATATAAAGGCGTGTGACTGTTTCACCTAGATCTGAGTTTAGTTTTTTGTCAAGAACATCCTTGAAGGTCGCAAATATGCAGCTAAAGTTGTTAGCGCAATAAAACTGACTGGGGGAGAAAATAAAAATAATCCCAGTGAACTAAATTCCAGTATCTTAAGGAACAATAAAAAATAAATAGGAACAGTGAGACAAAAAAGAAGAAATATAAAGAGGAATTCTAGGGTAATAAAAAAGTGTGAGAAGATCCAGAATGTGTTCGCTCAATTGATCCGTTACTCTTTTTTATTACTGTAATAAAATACATTTCCATTTTACAATGCACACTCTGGATATAGTCATAAAAAAAGAAAGAAGAGAGAAGTTTTGTAAAGGAAGCCGACAATAATTGGGTGAGGGACCTCGTGAAAGTGGCGCTCCTACTTAGCCACCAACTCGCCATGTTGCTTTTAAAATTGTGCTCTCTCTCTCTTGCTGTTTAAGAATCCTACAGCAGCACCTCATCACTCAAGGAACTTAGCGTACCTGCGGAAATCTCAGCCTCACACCACGAACAGCATTGATACGCCCATGTCAGATAGACAAGAATAGGAACGCCCGCAATAGTTGATGTATACAATGACTTGGGTTTGGGATGACTATAACAGCAAATCTACACACAATCACGCATCTCTTACTGGTCCAGGATGAGGACATTTTCAATGTAGTGCATCTCCTTGCACTTCTATTTTCCTAAGGAAGTTCATAATCTGGGAAGGTTTTAGGATATCTTCCCCTTCATTACCGCATATGATCTAAGCTTTTCTGGGTGATAGCGTCAAAGTCCTTCACGATGTTTAATGGAGTACCCTCTATCTTCCCACAGAATTTGCGGTCGATACGTGTTCTAGGCATAATTTCTTCAGGACCACTTTAAGGAGATCTGTTATCATTGCAGTCTATTTTTGCTTTGACTGATGCATACCTCAGATCTTTTCTGAGGTCCTAACTGCCTGGAACAAATTTGGCCTGCTACAGGTTTGGGAGCATTCTCTAGAGTAATACTCTTCTGACATCCTCCATATTTCTGAGCTCTTCTGAGTGTTTGGGTCCTTGAATGAGAGACTTGTCTCTAATCCTGCAAAGGGTCCCGGTCCCATGAAAGTGATATCTGCAACTTTCTTATATAAACAAATTTTGCGATAAAACCGGAAGTGCACCTTTACTGAATGTTCCTTTTTACCTCTATTTTTTTTCCACAATTATTTAGAAAGTGGCTCCAGTGAAATTTTGTTATACTTTGTGTACTTATTAAAAATATGTGTATTCCAATAACTTTTTGTAACATTATAGTTTCATAATCGTAGATACGAGTATATTTGATTATAGGCTTGCTGTAGCCTATCACCAAAATAATATTGAGGTCAGCTGGAGGTTTGTAAACAAAACAATGGAATTCTGAGAAATGCAATATCTATAACAGAAAGTTTCGTCAAGGAGTAACATCAGAATTTTTTTTTCTATTTACGACATAATAAATACGTTAAATAGAAAGGTAAGAAACCTACTGTTATATTTTAAATGTTGACGATTTTATCGCTACCTGCCACCAATAAAAAGAATATTTAAACCCAGCAGATAAAATAAATTAAACAATTTCTAAAGTCAGCTGTTCTATTTAAATGCAATTCGTATAATATGGCGGATATTGGCGAACAATGTTATCAAGGTCATGCCCTAAATATAAGACGGACCAGTATATTTAGTTGCAGAGAAAGTGGGCTATATGGTTTTTATTTTTCGTCTTTAAAAGTTGCGTTGCCAACAGATTGTGATGGACGTTTTGGTAAACAGTGGTAGTAAAATACTGAAAAGAAATGAGAAATTACTTGGAATCAAATTTCAATGGAAGTGATCTTGATTTAACTGTCAGTCTCCGTTCTACTGTATATTGTTTACGCAGGAATTGTGTTATTGAGACCTGTCAAGTTTTCTTTTCTATTCTGAGTGTAATACTACTTACTGTGTACCACAGGTAGAAAAACAAATACAGTTATGTAGGACAGAATTATGTAATCTAATTTATTAATTTATTGGTGTTTGTGTACAAGTTTGTTTAATTATTATAATTACAGGGCCCCGGCTCGAAGTCAACTGTAGGGCCCCACTCGTTTAGGTGCTCCGCCCGCCGCCTAGTAAAAGTAGATGACAAAAAGTCATCATTACAATGAACAGAAACTTGTCGTGGGTCGTAAAAACCGAAACCATATTTTAGTATAGTTAAGGATATTTTCCTGATATATTTCATAATAAGTCAACTAAAAGTAAAAAATCTGGTGTGAAACACTCACATGACTTTCACTTACTACGAATTACATAGTCATAACTGACTATTTCTGTCCTAACACATTACTAGATGTCTTCAAGTCACACATGAATGAAAGGATCTAAACTTTATAAAAACTAGTTTTTTTGAGGAAGATATAACCTTACTTCTCCCCCGAAAACCTCCATTAATGAATTTTTCCGGAAAAATTGTCAAATAAAATTTGTAGCTCTTTATATGTGTAGTTAATATTTCAAGTTCAAAGAAACTCGTTGGAGCCATTTTGAAGAAAATCACGAACAAATTGAAAAATCCATTCAATAAAGTGGTACTTCCGGTCTGGATTTTGATCAAAGTCTTATTGTTGTGACACCTGAACAAAATATTAGGTTTGAATTTTCTGCGACTTTCGCTATGTGAGTTGTGCTGACCTCACACTCACCAATTTCCAAACACTAATTTTTCTGACTCAGGGAACCACATGACACGTATATCCGGTGAAAACTCGAATTTGTCACAATCGCAGTAGTTGCTGTTACCGGCAGTAAGTAAAAGTAAAAAATTTGTCACTTTCATTGGGGCCTTCACCTGCGGTATTGACGGCCCTGGAGCCAACCATATCCTTCAATCGATGGAATCATTTATTTATTAAAATGTTCTAGGAGAGAGAGAGACAGCGGCAACAGAGCAAGTACCCAATATATAAAACTCTGAAGGTTTTGTTCGGAGAAAATTGAGAAAATATAAAAAGCGAGAAAAAAAGGCGAGAATGGTTACTGTATACTGAACGACCTTCAGTCCGATCAGTCAATGCGCTGACGACAGTGTTACAGTGTGCCTGGTTTTATCGCCACTGAAACATGGAACTCCAGTAAAATTAAAATGTCTACCATTCTTGTTTATTGTTTTAGACTCCAATTAATATAACAGCTGATCTGTTAGAACAAACCGTAGCACCACTTTTCCTCGAGTGTGTATCTCGTCCAATTACTACCGCACACCCACACATACAAACAATCCGATAATAAAACTTTTATCACTATTAGAACTATCAACTAGGAAGGAACTCGCTAT
This sequence comes from Triatoma infestans, assembly GCA_011037195.1. Classification (NCBI taxonomy): domain Eukaryota; kingdom Metazoa; phylum Arthropoda; class Insecta; order Hemiptera; family Reduviidae; genus Triatoma; species Triatoma infestans. The sequence goes on along the minus strand of JAAEAF010010672.1, from coordinate 1,201 downwards.
AACTGTAATAGTTTTCTAATACTCTCAGCAGATGAGACCAAGTCTGGACCTTATAATTTGTCTGGATTCACACATTATTAGTCACATACCGATCTCTACGGCTGTACTTGCTGTACTTATGGTAAATTTTTAGTTTTTATCACAAATATTAAACATCATTGCCATGACGTCCTTCTAGTAACAATTTTAACATTCACTTTTGGGAAAGAGTCTCAGAATTTTGGCAACATATAATTTTGAACATATAATTCTAAATAATCAGAGACATTTTCCGTGGTAGCCTGCTTCATTTTGTGGTCATCGACCGGTTTCGGGCGTTCGCCCATCTTCAGGACTTGTTTTTCAGACAGTGTGACAGCACAGACTCGCACAGAGCAAACCTTAGTTTCACACTAACTGAGACGTATTTTTAAAATTTAACAATACGTACATTTAAAAGACGTACATTTAGAAATACGTCTCAGTTAGTGTGAAAAAAAGGTTTGCTCTGTGCGAGTCTGTGCTGTCATACTGTCTGAAAAACGCATCCTGAAGATGGGCGAACGCCGAAACGGTCGATGACAGCAAAATGAGGCAGGTCCACGGAACAATGTCTCTGAAGTTTGTTTTTTTTTTTTTTTCTTGCTTTCCAGCTCTGCGGAAGCAACCACCACAACAAATTCTAAATAAAATTATTTAAATGATAGAATGTATAATAAACTAAAACAGCACTTTTAGAGAAAACATAACCCCCACCCCTCACCCAAAACTCATCTTAAATGAATTTTCGCGGAGAAAGTTGTTGCTCTACATATCTGTGCTCCATATTCCAAGTTTAAATAAAATCGTTGGAGCCTTTTTCGAGAAAATCGCAGAAAACTGAAAATCCATTCAGTAAAGTGGTACTTCCGGTTGAAGAATTTTGCCAGATAACTCTTGTCGGATCCCGTGGAGATACCCAGACGGAATCAAGTTTGAACTTAATACGATTTTTCATTCCTGCACTATACTGTTTACATACGCATACATACACACAAACACTCAGACCATTTCTAAAACCCACTTTTTTTGGACTTGGAGGATCTCAAAACGTTTATTTCGGGCGAAAACTCGGTATCGAAAATTGGACACGATTACAAACACTTCCTCTATGCTAACACTTCCTCTATACTAACACTTCCCCTATACTAACACTTCCTCTATACTAACACTTCCTCTATAC
>JAAEAF010010671.1:0-29760 GCA_011037195.1 Triatoma infestans | reverse complement strand
ATATATATCTTCGTGTTAACACGTAAACAAGTAGTTTTGTTAAATAATTAAAATTTATTTATAGATATAGATCTATAAATATTGTTGGAAACAACATAACAACTTGGGTGGGGGTGGGGGGTATTAAAATCAACTTTCTCTTTACACTTGGTGTACTAAACAACAGTATATTGGTCTCCCTTTTATTTGAACATATGTTTAATGCTCATTTTATAATATTATTTTACTATTATTAATAATAACTTTATTGATTTTTTTTTTTTTTAAATAATTTTCTTTACAATAATGAAATATTTACATAGTATAAAAGCATGGCATTCAGCCGTCTGCTTGAATTTACTGCAGCTTGTGTGTATACATAAAAAAAGAGTTGCACAATATAAGAACAAAAACAAAACACAAAAAATGAAAAAAGAAATTATTTAAACGCATATGGTACAAAAGGAACTAAATTAAAACGGAACAGAATGGTTCCGCAAGAGAAATTACAAGAAATAATAATAAATAGCAAAAAATCGTATTTGAAATAAGGTGACCAGAAAGAAAGTGGTGATATTACGGAAAGTTTAAGATCCACTTAGACCTCATTTTCCAAGCTTGACGAGTGTACGCAATCAGCGGTAAACAAGGAGTTTTGCCAGATAGGAAGTCCACTATTTCTTGCCTAGAGAGATCGCGTTAGGAAAAAAGTGGAAGAGACGAAGCTCTGCCAAATTAGGGCACTTATCGAGAAAGTACAATTAAGTCTTCACGAGTGTGGTAGGAGCAGAGAGAATACTTTTCATTTTCTGGATCCCTTACTGACCATGGCCTGTAATTAAGATATAATAATTCTCCCCAGATTTTCAAAAACCAGGGAGAGATCTCCAAGTTTAAAACCATTAAATATACGCTCCGTTACATACCCAGGATACTCAGCAATTAACACCTTATCGAGAAGAAATCGATGAGAAGCGGTGGTGCGACTCACAGCCTCCTCTAAACGACTAGCCTCTATCCGAGCAAGGAGTACGGAAAGAAGGATATTCCAGGTAGTTGTCTTGTTTGGTGAAGGAGTGAGGTTCCAGGAGTATTGGCGGGCGGATGAATCTTCTGAATCTTTGTATCAGAATAAATTTTTGGCTATTACATGAGTGGCTACAATTTCAGGCAGACGAGAAAAAGTTTTAAGAAAGTATTTCAGGTGAAGTTTTAGGGTATATGATTGGAAAGATTCTAACGGAGTTTCTAAAAATCAACATGTAGTTAGGAGTACTAGTGGGCAAAGCAAATAGTTTTTTTTGGGAAAATATCTCTGAAAATTTTTCCAAGGCTTGAAATCCCTAGAACCTGAGAACTGTAACTCACTACCGATCTGCACACACTATTAAATAATTGGAATTTTGATTTAACGAATTTGGGAATTTAGAATAATATTATATTGTTATAATATTATTCTACCAAATTATTATTATTATTCACCGAGTACGTTTTTTGCTTCTCTAAAATACCTTTTATGTTGAATAGTTTGCATCTTTATTTAAATTCCATGTTTAAGGAAAAATCTACCAATTGGAATTGCGAAAATTTCAAATAAAAGAACAGTATTTCGTATATTTTCGTTTTCATAGTAATTTATTCTGAACAAATACATATATTATACGCACATACGTATAGACGACCTAAAACTAAATATTTTTACTTTGTTTTTTATTTTTCCTAGTGAAAATTCAATTATGAAAATTTGATAAAATCGCAATAAAAATAAGCGAATGTAAAAAAAAAAAAAAAAAAGAATTAACTATTTTTAATTAATAAAAATTATAAACTATTAAAATATTCTAAAATTTCTATTAATAATTTCTTATAGATTAAAATTTAATGATAGTCTTCTCTTCTTTTCTTTATCTTCCAAAATTTTATAAACATTATGATTATTAAAATACATACTCACCAACATAATGAGAGTTGTTATAAACTCTTCTGCACATTAGTAAAAGGACAATATTTTATACATAAATATTTTGTTGCTCCATAAAACTTAATAAATCTGAGATGAGCTATTCACGCTTTTTGCTGTTTATATATAACTTGCTTACAGTTAAAATAGCTTACACTTAATTTATTTAATGTGTTTGAATAATAAAGTCTGGTTGAATCACAGTGAAAATAAGTCAAGATAAATTTACCTACAAAAATATTTTAATACTATATTAAAATTTATATTTTTTACTTTAAATTTAAACGTCTAATTTTATTTATTTATTTAATTTCTTAAATAAATATATACGATTTTCTCTACTCTTTTTTTATTTATTTATTTTATTACTTTATAATTAAACTTGCACTTTTTTTTCAGCGAATTTTAATATTATAGCCCTTGATATTATTCAGATATTGAACTGAACAATTCAGAAAGGAATATAAAGAAAATTTATCGACCAAAGGAAAAAAAATGCTGCATAAAAATATTCTCTCCGCACTTTATATGATATAAAATATGTTATGAAAAAAAATTTAGTGAGGAACGGTCAAGAAAGAAACATTTAGTTATGCCAACGTTTCGACAGATTTTTTTAAACATACACATATTTGATTCTCTCCACATTCTTTCTCCACATCTTCACGGCTATCTATATATTAAAGCCTTGATAAAGACAGGAAACACTGTCGAAACTTTGGCATAATTGAATGTTTCTTTTTTGACCGATCCTCACCAAAATTTTTTCTTTCAGCATAATTCATTAACGGTCATCAAATACTTTTATATAATTATAAAATGATATATTTTCTTTTAACTTTAACGCCGTCTTAATATAAACAAACAGGTGGTGGGGGTACATGAAATTACCAATAGTAAAGGTAGTACTTGAAGTCATTAGATTATATTCTATAAGAAAGTGCCACAAAACATTGAATAAACTCCGATAACTTTTTGTCCAATTTTTTTGTCACAGATTCCTCAATTTCCTGAAAAAAACGTTTTTTTAAATAAAAGTGATAGGCATTATGTGTACAGGAAGTATAAAAAGTTTAGAGAAAATCTTTTTAAGTCTGTTTCGAGAAAATCACGAAAAAAAAAATCGGTAAAATTGCAGTTAGTATTGGGATTAGTCGGTAGTAGCACGCCGCACTTCCTTGGGGTTCAAGTCTAAGATTTTGATCCTAGATTTTGTCTTCTTAGAAAGTCTCTATAATTTGCTGTCCGGTAATCAGCAGTGTTGTTTATAAACGAGTGAACATTTAGCCTGGAGGCTGGCATTGGTTTAACCCGGGAGAACTCGCTAGAAAAAATGAATAGCAAGAACTCGCGCGTGAGACTTTCTCTCACATCCTAATTTTCATATTTTTTCACCACATAATAATATTATTAGCTTCTAAATACCAATTAAGTAAACGGCACCCAATTAAGTAAATACCAATTAAATAAATACACACATAAACTTAAACAAATATCAATATAAAAAATATAAATCACACTTTTTTACGTATTAAAAAAAACAAAAAACTGGAGCAAAACTCAATATAAAAAATATAATTTGTGTTGAATTATTCAGTAATAGCACATTTTGGACAGGTAGCCCATTTTGGTTTACGTGCATCTCCTAATGAAAACACTTTGAGGCCATATTTTGCTGGTTTACTAGGGATGTATTGCCGAAAATTGCAACGTCCCCGAAACGGTTCCAACATTTCATCTATTGTACAGTATTCACCAACTTGGTAATTTTGTTTACATTTGGATATAAATTCATCCAGTACCTCTCTTATGGAATCAGAAAAAAAAAAGACTTCAACATTCCAATGGAGTTTTAGCTTGCTTTGCAATAGTTTTCACACCTGGAAGATGGATAACGATGTTTTGTTTCCTTCTGCGCACATTTTCGCGGGGAGCGGAAACATACCAAACAGTAGTTTTGACGTTACCAAACAAGCAGTTTCCGAGGAAACAAGTCGTTTTCGAGTTCATCTTTCTCTTTTATCCCTGATTGTTCTGAATCACTTTACGGTTTTGGAAGCTTTCCGAGCATCAAAGCGGTTTTCGTTGTCTACAAGGTTGTGGAGAACTTCAGTTTTACCCTGTTCGGGATCAGGAATCCAAGACAAATATTCTAAGCGAAAAAAATTAACATAAATAAAATTACCAGGAAAATATAAAATAAATTAATATCCTGAAAAATGCCACTTACGGAGATCGTACAACGCTTTCCCCATCTCGGTCATATGTTTGCCACCACTCATTTGAATTTAAAAAATCTAAAATTCAGAAAGAAAACTAATTTTGTGTCACCTGTAAACCAAAAATGTTATACAAACAGAAAATTACTTACTTATAAAAACGTAACGCGAACACTAGCGCGTGAGAGATTCACTCATGGTTTAGAATATTTTTGTTTAACTTCCTCTCCTGAAGTTAACACAAGACTGAGAGGAAAAATATTTCAAGAGGAAGTAAACAAAAGATAAAAACTCAGCTAGACGAAACTTAGGACATCCAACTACTCCCACTTCCGGATTATGAGTGTTTTTCTTCAAGCGTGAGAGAAAATCTCACGGTGCGAGTTCTCCCGGGTTAAGTAAGCTATATAGTTCAAAGCTGGAATGGCGGGAGAAATATAGCTCAAAGCTGATATGGCGGGGGAAAAAAGGTCACGTAATACCGTGGGCATGGTCTTTGAAGTAAATAAAAAAAAATTAAAAAATTCTCTGACGACTTCATGACTCCCTGAATGTAAACTCCCTGGATAGTATTATACTATTTGTATTTTGTATATACTTCACTTCACACGATCTTCTTCTTCTTCTTCTTCTTCTTTCATGGCACTACGGTCCTCGAAGGACCCTTGGCCTCCTCAACCACCCTCTCCGACTCCTTTCTCACCAAAGCGGCTCGTCTCCATCTTCTTACGTCCAAGCTTCTAATAGCCTCTTCGGTGTCATCTAGCCATCCTTTCCTCGGTCTTCCTTTCTTCCTTGCCCCTCCCGGGTGCCCATCTAACAATTTCTTAGGGACTCTACTTTTCTCCATTTTCATAATGTGCCCCAACCATCTCAACCTCCTTCTTCTTATCCAACCCACCAAATCCTGCTCATGGAATAGTTCTCTTAATTCTTCATTTTTCCTTATCCTGTACCGATCTCCTTCTCTTACTGGGCCAAAGATTTTTCGCAATCGTCATCGTCTTTTGTGAGCACCATGTCTCGCTGGCTTATATTACAGTTAGCCTCAATATGGTTGGTTCTGTATACTATCAACTTCGCCTCTCTCGATAGCTCTCTAAAACTGAACACTTCACACGATATTTGTGTTCCAATCAATTGCAAACACGGGTTTCTAACAAAACATAATATACAAAATACACAATACGTATCAAGAACTGTACATTTTAGTTTAGTAGTATTTAAGAGGAAAGATTGACAAGTGCACTTTCTTGGAACATTAAAACAAACCATTAAAAAAATGCAAATCCCGACGAAATGAAAATGAAAATCCAATAATACTGATTTTTAGTATATTTTGTCATGTGATTATGTTTTCAAAAGTGATAATTTGAGTTCCTACTCAGTCGGCTGCTAGAGAGGGGCTTAAATTGGACGCTACTACGTTTTTTTTTTTTTTTTTTGTATTTACGGGTAACGAAGATATCCCAAAATATAACAAGAAGTCAGTTTTGATATCTATTAGGGTAGCATAATGCACCACAAAAATACATAAATAAATAAATACATAAACACACAAAAAAAGGGAAAGAAAGGAAAAATAAATAATAAGTATAATTATTGTGAGCTAAGAGGAGTCTAGGAGGAGGCAGTTTGTACATAAACGCTGGTTACATAAAATATACTTAAATATATATATGTTCATTTAAATCTCCTGCTCATTCATCAATTTAACCAAAGGTGAAAGAGAAAGCTAGGAAATAGCACAACCTGTATTTAAAAATTTATTTCACACAAAAAGGAAATTAAATAATATATTGAATACAAGTTAATTCAAAATGAAAGAAGAAAAATAAAATACCATAAAAAGTATACATATTACACTTAAAAGAAAATCGCTCAATAAAGGAAAGAAAATAATAACAATTAAAACTTTCAAAACAATAACGGAGCTCCTCTTTAACTCAATTAAAAAAAAAAAATTTTTTTTGAATACACATACAATAATTTTGTCCTAATAACTAAACATTAAATTAATTTATGAAGAGATTTGTAAGTAATAGTTTTATATATATATATCATTATTTAGGAAAAATTATTTAAATAAATAATGTAATGTTTATACGGCAATGGCCAGAGGAGTTTTAAAAGAAAAAGAATTTTTCGTAGCTCCATGTTTCGGATACCATTGTTGCCCTTTTTCAGGAGCTCTTTAAGGTAGGAGAGGAGTGCACGTTGAGAAGGTTCAGATTGAAATGAAGAGTCCTGACGATTTGAATACTATTTAAAAAAATCTGGTGTGAAACATTCACACAACTTTCTCTTACTCCTGTTCTCAAAATTATAACTGACAAATTGTATGGTTTATGTACCAAATTTAACGAAATTCTTCGAAAACTGAAAAAACTGTTCAGTAAAAACGTACTTCCGGTTTACGAAATTTCTTAAAACTCAGAATTTTGGCCATCTATTTATTTCTAATTAATTTTGTTTGTATGATAGACTTGTATAATCAACTATGATAGCACTTTAGAGAAAAACATAACCCCACTCCTCCCCCAAAAGTGCCCTTAAATGAATTTTTTCCAGAAAAATGATTTAAATAAAAGTTATAGATCTTTGCATGTTTAGTTTATATATGAAGTTTCAAGAAAATCGTCGGAGCCATTTTTGAGAAAATTACGAAAAAGTGAAAAAATCATTTAGTAAAGTGGTAATGTAAACGCACTTCCGGTCATCCGATTTTTTTCCAAACTCGGAATTTCAACAACATATTTAATTCTAATTAACATTATTTTTTAGTTGTCAGAATTGTCTAATAAACTGAAATAGCACTTTTAATGGAAACCTAACCTCACCCCTCCACCAAAAGATCCCTTAAATGCAATTTTCCGGTAAAATGTTACAAATAAAAGCTGTTAACTCTTTGTATGTGTGGTTGATGTTGCAAGTTTGAAGAAAATCGTTGGAGCCCTTTTTGAAAAAAATCCAAAAAAGTAAAAAATTTAACTAGTAAAGTGGTACTTCCGGTTAAGAAATTTTGACAGATAACGTACTGTCAGATCCCATGGTGATATCTAAACGGAATATCAAGTTTCAACTTTCTATGGTTTTTTGTATTTGAGCTATGCTGTTCACATACATACATACACACACACACACACACACAACCCCACTCACACACAAACCATTTGCTAAAAAAAACGCCCCTTTTTTGGACTCAGGGGACCTCAAAACGGATATTTCCTGTAAAAATTCGATATCGAAAATTTGACACGATTACAATACTTCCCCTTACAAAGAGTAAGAGAAAGTAAAAAATACTTTATAATTATTACAAAAGCTATTTATTTTGTAATTAGAGGAAAACGTTGTTAATAATCGTTGTGCTATCTCTTTCTGATAACAAATGAAGAAAATATTCGTGTTTAAAATTCTCACCCTATTTAGCACACCCTATTTAAGCTGGTATTTTCCACCCCAAATTGTTTTTACTGTTTATTTCACTAATTATTAGATTCTATTAAAATATAATGTTATAATTCAGTAATTAGGAGTTGATTAAAGTTCTCAAATAAGTAATTTTAATCCATAATCACATGAAGATTTTCCTTTTTAGATTCCTTTTTAGTTTTATCGCAAAATAACTCACTGTGAGCAGGTGGCGACCCTTGTTTTGCTGGGAGCTTTTCCGTGTCTGAGTTCTTGCTTCCTGCTAGGTGAGAGTCTCCGATTTGCCGTCGGTCTTGAGGTGGAATTATGTAATCTGTAGATCAATTTAATTCCTCGAACAGTCTTTCACACTTCTCTATTTTCTCCACTCGCTAAAACCGTCTACTAGGCAAAGGATGCAGCACTTAATAATTTTCTTAACTGTGCTCATTCAATTAGCGGAGAGAAAAAAATCCACATAACGGCCCTGCCGTAGCAGAATCACAGACACGTACCTATTGACTCAAAATGTGTTCATATTACACACATTTCCCATATTCTTTCCCATTAGATACAATGTTGTAACATTGACCGGCACAATACATACTTACATACAAAATACTATAAAGAATGGGAGGCGATTCCATCCACCAATAAACTGAGAAGTATTAAATCGTCAACAAAGAAATGGTGTACATCTTGCCGAGAAGAAGTAGTACTCGCCAGACTGCGTATTGGCCCATACTATGATAACGCACGGTTATCTGTTTCGAGGAGAAAGGCAGCCATCTAGTGTGTGAAGTTTGTAACACTCCATTGACTGTTAAACATATTCTAGTAGAATGTAAGAAATATAAAGCAGCTCGAAAGAATTGAGGAATATCTGGTAGATAAAAAAGGATATATTGAAAGATGATTTAGATAATGTGAATACAATTTTTAGAATATTAAAAACAAATATCGCTATTCCAGAATATTTAAATCCATATATGTCTAGGTCGTTTTGAACATTAGTATAGAGAAAAGTATGGTTGGGTCGTGCATATAATATACTTAGTCCACACATAGGAAAAATAAGAGTAGAGAAATATCGCGTACTCTACTCCATTGTGTACTTAAGATATGTCAAGATTGAAGAATAATTGTCAGATGTAGATGTAGAAAGAATGTAATGACGTTTTTTAAAAAAAGTCCAGTGCAGGTAGTAGGCTAGGTTAGAGCGAATTAAGGATTAATACAATAGGTACAAAGGACCTCAGCTGTTGTGCATCTTGGAAAAAAGAAACAAAAATAAAAATACTATATTTCTAATTACCACATTCCATAATCCTATATTATCTAATTTTCTAATATAAAAAATAAATAATTACGAAATAAATAAATTACGCATTAGCTAAATTTTCGTTACAATTTTGACCTAGAAAAAATAGTAAAAAATGTGAAGATCTTTTAGACATTGAAAAAAAAAGTTTATCTATTAAATTTTTATATTAAAACTTTTTCATTCATAATAATTCAATTAATTATAGGTAATAGGAAAAGTGATATTTAAAACTGAAATACCTATTAAATAGATCTGTATCTTTTGTTTCCTGTTTCTATTTATTTAATGGAATCTATTAATTTCATTTGTTCTCGGCTCCCGACGACCCAAGGGGCACCACACAGCCGCCACCCAACTTTGAAAAGTCCTACTTTGTAGAACCTTAAACCATGTATTTCTTCTACCTATTCCCACAATCATGAAAGGCACAAGGTAAACTTTTACCGCATTACTTAACTGTATGAAGGTTGGTGTATACTTTCTGCGCCTTTTATAGTAATCTCCTATAAAAGCAAAAAAAATAAATTTCACCTGACATATTTATTTATTCATTGAACAAAAAATAAAAGAAATAAACACCATTAAACATCATTTTTTATTCCGTTCTAATTGAAAAACTAAACACTGGTTCATTTAACCAGATCATATTGTTTTTAAAATGTATACTGTTCTACTTGTTTATACTTTCTTGTATATTCAAATTTATACTTTTGCCATAGAAAAAAAAATTAAAAAATTTGATGATGTTAAGACATTAAATAAAAGCATTTTTATCTATTAAAGTTTTGTATTAAAATTTTTTAATCATAATTCAATTATAATACGGAGAGTGACATTTAAAAACAATGTATGAATGCAATAAATTCCATTATTATTGTACTAATAATGGTTTTGACTGTAGATTTTTTCCCCCATATAATTAATTATACACGTTTTGCAAAAATAAAAAAATTGAATTAATTTAAACAATGAACAATACTAAGAAGAATTACTTAGACCTGCCATAAATACTGGTACAAAAATTGTTAAGTATTCCAAAGTTTATATTTTATATATGCATTGATATCTACTTAGTTGCACTTTGTACTTTATTGTAGAGGTATAAAGGTAGTGAGTATGAATTTTTTACTCATTTCATTAACATGGAGTAGGGTAACAAAAAACGTAAACGTGATTTTTGGAACTCTTCATGCTTTGGGTATTGATTTTCTTTTATGATTTATTATGCAGATACTGCGATACCCTCTCTTTCGGCAACCTCCCTATTTCAGGCGCCTTTTACGGTTCGTACAGAAAACGCGATGTAAGCTGTGGGATCTTGAATCAGAAAAAACTCTCTTAGGAAAAGAAAAATCATGTCTCAAGTGATTGTCATCTCAGAAAGAGCTGTGTCAAGACTGATTAAAAGTGTCCTGGGAATGGGTGCTTATCAGAGAATCGAGCTCAGACAGTTAGACCCGCTGTAAAACAAATTAGACTAGACAGATAGATCTATTTCTGTTGCAGCGTTAGAACTCGGTCTTCAGTCAAATTTTGTTTATTGACCAAAACATTTTAAGCAAAAAAAAAAAAAATGTACCCTCCAAAATGATAGGGTTTATGCACACATTTCTAGAGAAGCACAGAAATTGAGTGATAAAGGGATTGTGGGCATAATCCGAGTTACATTCTGGTTTGGTGGGAAGTAAGCTATCAGGGGACAAAAGAAATCCATTTTTGTGAGTAGTGTGTTAAAACGTACGCGAAGAATTTCCAAAAGGATATTTTGAACATCTTTGTAAAACATCAAAATCGAAGGTTTCGACAAATACTCGCTGGCCTACAAGAATAACAGCAAGCTGGCATATATCCTGGATCCCACAATTAGATACGAGTATAATGGTCTTATTCAGGCAGAAAAGATCACGTGGAGAAGTGCCGTATCTACGAGAAGTACAACGCATATTCTATAGGAAGTACAGGGAGCAGTTCGGTGTTATAGAGTTCCAGGTCCGGGGTTGATTTCTTAATTAGTTGTTGTGGTGGTTGGTTCCGCAGAGCTGGAAAGCATCATATACATTTTCCGTGGTAGCCTGCTTCATTTTGTGGTCATCGACCGGTTTCGGGCGTTCGCTCATCTTCAGGATGCATTTTTCAGACAGTGTGACCACACAGACTTGCACAGAGCAAAGTTAGTCAGTGTGTAGACTAATTTTGCTCTGTACAAGTCTGTGTTGTCACACTCTCTGAAAAACGCATCCTGAAGATGGGCGAACGCCCGAAACCAGTCGATGACACAAAATGAAGCAGGCTACCACGGAAAATGTCTATGATTTTTTATTAGGCAGATTTAACTGCGTTTGTTTTCTTTAATTCGCTAAAAAAAATGTGTACATGTTCGTGTTTTTTGATTTTACTTCATTTCTGTGTCTTGTCCTTGTGGATTGATTGGTACGCTGTGTTGTTTGCAACTCAACCTAGTTGAACAGCCCCACTTAAGTTTTTTTTAAAAATAAAGTGCATCCCTCTGGGAGGATGATTTTTTACCTGCCCATGAGGCACGGTCTTCCGAACTTCAGTGGCTAAGACTGAATGTTCCAGAGTTTATTAGCGCTCCAATTGGCCCTCAGAATGCGAGATCTCTATCTTCTTGTCTATAGTTTATAGGCACATCTTGAGAGAATGGTTTGTCATAAATGATATTCCACTTTTGAACAACCACTGAAAGAGTCTTAAGCGCGGGCAGGCCCTTCAGGGCTTCTGCAACTTCAAATCCTAAGAAATGATTTTTAAATCTGATACCATTATGAGAAATATTAGTTACGTTTATAAGATTAATAATGATTCTCCATCTTATAGACATTATTATTGCCAGTGCAGAATAATCTGAGAAAAAACTTTATTACTCATTTTGTCTTTACATTTCACCATAGCTAACGCTGCATAAGAGATCCTTTACTGGAAAAGCGTTTTGAAAAGTTAGTCATATCATTGTTTTTTGATTTTTTATCATAACTTATGATTAAGATTTTCAAATACAAAAGACGAGAAAATGTGCAAAAAGTTTAGGAAATTAGCTTGAAAAATGCTAGTAGACATATGTTATACCATTCTTTAAAAGACCCAAATATTTAGTTGTTGGGAAGTAATCTTAACAAAATTTTGTTTTACGTTATTTTTTGAATATACAGAACAAGTGATCGCAATAATAAACTCAAATACCAGACGTTATGGAAAGAAGAATTATAAAAATATAGGCAACTATTATTCCCAAGCATTGGCTGTATGTTCAAATGCAAATTCACCCAATGTAGAATAATTTATTTACATTTTGACGAAGAAAGGATAACCACTCTCTAAACCAAATAAATGAATGAAAATATACTGTATTTTGTAATTATTTACAATTACAGGAAGTTTGGCTCTAAGCAGACAAAAACAATACAAATTATACTTTCTACTTGTAGGTGAATAAAATAGTGTTGAAAATTCTCTTCAACAATAATGAAAATAATAATAATAATGGCTCTTAGTTAATAAAGAACAGATAAATAAGTAAAATCAGACAAACCTTATATCACTAATGAAAAAACAATATTAAACCTCTAGAGTATACACTACATAATAAACATATAACTTTGTGAGAGAAGAGAGAAACAGAAAAAAAGAAAACTGAATAAATAAATCATTAATATAAAAAAAACAAAAACAAATAATGATAGTAATAATATTAATAATAATGATAATAAATAAATGACAATAGTAATGATCGTATTACAAATCACTCATTTGTGCCTTCTCAGAGATGGTTTTAATAATAAAACAGATAAATGCTATTCAGATGATTGACATCACTAACAGTTAATAACTCTTCTATGGCTTGGCAAGGGGTATTAATTGACACTATATATTTATTTAAAAAGGTCTGTCTTTGAGCCAGAAAGGATGGGCAATATAGTAAAAAGTGAGTAACATCGTCTTTTTCTCCAGAAGTACAAAATTTACACAGATTATCGCTATTAAATTTTCTGGTCATACCATTAATGTGAATTCGAGTAATTTTTTTACTTGCCATCCGTAATTGTGCAAAAACCCTTAATTTATTAATGTGCGCATTAAAATGTAAATACTGTACGGGTAGTCCTAATGCACTTATGTTTCTAAAATAAACATTGAATGTTGAATTGGTCACACTGTCAGTATCTAAACTTAAAAGATGATTCCTCATGGCTTCAACTAGATCACTGATTTCCTCGACGTTCTGAATAATCCAAAGATTACCAGCCCCAACGATAGACAGTAGTCTGCTAATTTCGGAAACCCAGTTGAAGGGTATGCTACCAATGCCACTAAACTCAACTAATCTATTGTAACATACTTTACTAAACCAAATAAATAAAAAATAAAAAAAAAGAAGTGGTTATAGAGGCTAAATACTCCATTATATTCTCATTACTTGTGGCCTTCTCTCAGGCAGTGTTTGTCTCCTGCTTTTTTTTTAGAATAATTTTATTTACTACTCATATCATATTGTTCATATATTTAAGACATTTGCATAAAAAAAAGAATGATCCACACAAAATTCTGAATTCTGGCATGAACATGATAATTTTCTTTTTATTTTAACGAGAATAAAAGGTGAGAAAATAAGATGAAGAGGTCAGTTCTACGCTTTGTTGTCTTACCTTCGTTATTTGAATTGAAAGCCAATAAAATATAAACTTTATTGAAATCATAAACTTTAATTTTGAATTAATAATTCATCCCATAAATTGGTATACATATATGTATATTCAATGTTATTGATTGTTCGAGTCTGAATAATATTATAATACATATATACATGTATATCACTGTTAATCAAATTAAAACCTTTCCATTTTGAAAATAACATTTTTTTTTTTTTTTATTCAAATTTAACTCAGTTTTCATTCCAATTAAACTTTGTTCAAGAAAATTAAAGTTCCGCGCCTTTCCACTTATACTTTCATGCAAAGTGATTTAATTGACAAGGTTTAATTTGTTTGTGAAATATTTCAATTTGATTGAAAAAGGTTTAACTTTTTTAACTTGGAATTTAATTAAAAAGGTTGAATATAGTATCTATTAAAATGATTTAATGTATTACGCTATATATATATATCAGGCGGGTTTTCGCTCCAGCTACCGATTACTTATCATAGATTGAGCCGGATAACAGACATGCTTAACTACATTATAAAACATTTATCAGTTAAAATTCAAGATCAAGTCGGGAATCAAATGTAGCAAATTTCTTTACCACTCTATTTTGTAAAAATATAATATGCATGCAGGTGTGCGTGCTACGCATGTGAAAGGGGATTCTCAAAAAAAAACAAGAAATCGCATGAACTACAAATCTTGATGCTTACCGACGACACAAAGATGTTATCAAAAATCCTCATAATTGAAAATGCCACGTTTGTGACTTTTTTTCGATAAACGCTTACTTTTCTTTTTTATTTCTCTCAGCGAAGTCTTCAGGAACTTTCCTTAAAATATTGTTTACTCACTTCTTGCTTTAATCGTTATCTACAATTGAAATGTAAGTCGAAAAATCTGATTTTTACACTTTCATTTTAAGCTTATTTACTTATTTTTAATTATTTGTTTATTTTTTGGGGGTCTTAATGTTTCTATACATTTTTAAGAATAGTGAGGTTTATTTCAAAAGTCTTTCAAAAATGAAACTATGACCTTTATTATTCGATACTAACTCTTAGAGAAGATTAATATTACTACAATGAACAGGAATACAATCATAATATTTGCATTGATTATATAATTAGTTGTGCAAATATTCCATTTGTAAATAAATTAATTATTTCAATAAATTAATTTGCAAAAGTGAGTTTAACAAATATATAAAATAGGGAAATTGGATGAATACTTTATATTTAAAAAAAGTTAAAATAGCTGTTTATTTAGAATGAAATCTTTTAGAAAGGATAGAGATCTCCTGCTATGTTTACGAAAATAAAAAGACCCACGCATTCCTGCAATGGCCTACGTTTCCCCTACTGGATTTCATGCTTTAATTATTATTCCTAGAAAAGAAAACAACGTCGCTTCTATTCTCATTTTTAAAGTATAACTTTTTTTATTATTTATATATTTCATTTTTTATATTTACGACTCCTTTGTCTGGTATCTTCTTTACTAAAATTAAGATGCTGTATTTTCTTTTTCAACAGGCTCTTATGATTTCTAGCATTTTAGTGGCCTCACTTCAACTTAATTAATTGTTTACCGGTCTTGTTCTATATCACGTAGTAGTTTAGAACAGAATTCATTATTTAATATATAAATTCTGTAATGGATGCCAGATACATATTTTATTTGAAAAATATTATTTCAAGAATATTCTAACATTTGCTGGCAAAAAAAAAGGTACACCCAAGTAGAAGACTACAGTTACAGAAAGAGTTCAAAGGACCTGATTGGCTTTGTCTTTTAGGGTTCATGAACTTGGTTAGCATTGTCTACCCGTTCTCACACAGGAAGATTTGAACTATGAAGAGTCTGCATTCTGCTTTCAAACAAGACAGTCTGTTGTAGACATTCAAGCAGAACATTTGTTTTTTGCACTCTTAGCATCAGTGCCATTTCCACAATTTATTAATAAGTTTATACATTCTTTGCAAATAACTTGTAGTTATTATTTTAATAGAATATATTTATTGTTAGCAGTGGTGATTACTTTCTTATTTCTGATACTTCTTCTCTCTTAAAACTTTCATACACACAAGCTCTTTACAAAACCGCTCACGTCACAAGCTACACTAAAACACATCACACCAAACACATTTCAATTCCGTAACAAAATAAGTCGTAATAATAATTAAATTATAGTATTTCTGTTTCTAGTTTTTTCAGGCCTTCCAAAAATGAATAATAACATATTTTAATAACTTAGTAAAAAAAAAATTTCAATCAATAGAAATGCACATGGCAACTAAATCAATTTAAGAAAAAAGTCTACACATAATTCTAAAAAAATTAAAATAATAAACTATCTCATCATTTTTCTTCATGAACTGCATTTTATCTGTTTTTGGGGATAAACTCAAAAATAAAAATAAAAATTGAACGATTTAAGTAATAATGATCTATAATTTATACAACGGACTTAACAGGAAATAAACAATTTTTTCCTAATGATGAAGATAATCTATATTCAATGCATATATATAATTATTATTTCATATTTTATAAAAAAAAACTCACTTTGTGTCATTATAAAAATGTATCATGCATGTATTTTTTATTTTTTTTACAGTTATGTTAAATATTTTATCCTTTTGAAAATGGCGTAGCTAGATGCCGAAACATCGAGGAAATAAGGAAAATAAAAAATAAAAAAATTATATTATTTGAAGGCTTAAATTTGTTGGTATTTATCTTTGTAAAACAACGTTGACTTAGTATTTGTATGTGTTTATGTGAAAGTATTACGACAGGAACCGACGATAATAACAGTTGCAGATGTTATTATACTGGAACACGCAGCCAACCTAAGACTCCTGAAGAACTGCTAAAGTTCTCCTTAAAGAAGATATAGACCAGATATAGAAATAATGTCAACTACGATTTAATCAATTTGCCAAAATAAAATAAAATTTAATGCAGTTCCTCCCTCCCGGCCAGAAAAACTTCGGATAAGCAAAAATTTATTTATTGAATATGTAACATAATATTGTGTGGAAGAGAATTTACTAATTTTATCTAGTAATTGTAATAGTTCAAGAATTGTAGTTTTTTTTGTTGGAAATCTTAGTTTCATAAGACTTTGTGATGGCAAGAAGAAGAAAGAAGATATAATTTTTAAATAAATCTAAAAATTATAACTAGTGGTTGAAATTTGGAAAAGAATCCAGCCAGCCACTATCTGCAGGTCAAGAACCGCGGCAAAACCCTTTCAAACAGGGGTCAATATACAGTCAAGACAAAACCCTTTTTGTATTTCCTTCATACAAGGGTCAATGTACACTCAAGAGGCCACCTGGCCGCCATCTGTTAACAAAGCGTCGCCACCCCGGCCAAAACAGCCTTTGTTAACTACCGACCTCCCCTAGTGTCAATATATAGTACTAAGAGAGATGTCTTAGTGTGGCACGTACTTACACATCAGCCGATGTGTGAGTGATGCAAATATAAACGTCGCCCCACTGGAGTCCCGAACAGTTAAGTTCGAGTTATCAATCAGTTAAGTGCCAGTACGAAAGAAGTTCACATCAGTTCCAGATCAGAAGCACCATCACACATCGCGAGCGCGTCCCTATTTAAGTTTTTAACACTACTCCTTTAATATTTTATATATTCATTTCATAATTCTTATATTCATACATAATTGTGCATCTTACTTTTTCTATTTCAATACACTTTAAATTATTTGTTAAAATATAGTTTATTTTCATAAATCAGTAGTTCGTATTTCGAATACCAATTCTCTAATCCCTCTAACTAACAACACTTACTCCTCCCTTCAACTTCCGGTATCCATAAAACGATACCAATACAACTTGCAAGTTTGTTTATGTTGGATTTGTATGTTTTTGAGCTTGCTTGCTTTTTTAAACACTGCAGGTATATAAGCCCTCTGTCCACTCATCAGGTACTTGTTGTTCTTTAATAAATTTATTAAAGTGATTCAATGAAGCATTTTTTAATTCAGTATTACTGGACTTAATAAGTTCTATTAGAATATTTCTAGGTCCTGATAATTAATTTTTCATTGAACATAAAGCGTTTTTAGATATCAACTTAACTGTGGCTAACATTTACATTAAACTGTGCACACTACATATTCAGAATACATTTTTGCCTTGAAAAAGATAATAAATTAATCGAAACGTGGGCAGGATTTCTTCTGGTTTTCTACATTTCTGGCCGAACTTCACCTGGCTTATTGTTAGATATTTTTAACGGGTGTTATGGAAATCCAAAGGGTAAAATAAAAAAACACACTTCAAAGCTAGAGATCTCTTTATTGCTTCCTTAAAAATAGATTCTCACATATCACATCTAATTAGTAGTATACTGAGCCAAGATTTGGCCAATAGGTCTTTCTGTGTTGGACACTCCTGTACCAGCATCTGGTCATCTGTTCACGATTGGCTGGTTCGTAGAAAGATTGTGCTTTTGGAAGACCACCTCAGCAGGATTAATTATTGAGGAAGGGTTGCTGAATGGCTTGTAATATTAGAACATTGGTTCTCGTCCACTAACCTGATTTAATGAGTGTTACATGATAAAATCTTGAAGATATAGGAGTTGTGGTTCAGTTCAAACGCAAGTTAAAACAGCTAGGAGAATTTCACTGCTGCTAACATACCTTTATAACAGGCAATTAAAGGAGAATTAAATTATTATATAACCAATTAATTAAGTGGCCAAATGATGACAGAGGTTGGACGAAAAGAAAGTTGGCTTCTAGAAAATACAGTGCTCCCCGAGAGAAAGGGAAACCAATTATACCTTGATTTCTCTTTTCTGATGTCTGCACTTGTAGCGATTATGGCTGTATCGTCTGCATAGTACAAAGAAGTGTGGATGGATTTGTAGGTATATCTGATGAATACACTGTGTAGAGGACGGGACCAAGTATTCTCCCCTGCGGCACCCCTACCCTCACTGATGAAAAATAAGAGACTGCTGTGCCGCGACTAACCTGAAAGATAGGAACGCAGAATGAGAAAATAGGTAGAAGGAAGACACTTTTTCAATTAGTACAATAAACCAGGATACCACACGCGATCAAAAGCCTGGGTAAAATCTAGAAATGCCCCTATGCAGAAATACTGCTTTCTCTCCAGAGCTAAAGCAATCTCATCTACTTCTCTGTGGCACTGTTGAACTGTGCTCTGTTCCGTTCTGAAGCCAAACTGGGTGATTAGGCACAACTCCAAGCTCCGCAAATATGGGGCTGATGCTCTTTAGAAGTAATTTTTCAAGAACATTCCCTAATGTCGGAAGTAAGCTGCTAGGTCTATAGGAGGAAGAAAGGTGTGCGGGTTTCCCAGATTTCGGGATCATTCATATCACGGAATACTTCCACAATAGTAGTACAAAGTAGTAGTAGTAGTAGTAGTAGTACGAACAAAACCTAAATAAGTTAGTAATTCAAAAGAAACAAAATGTAGACTCCCCCTTACTTATAATAATTCAAACAACACCCAGTTTCTTTTCTGGTAACAACAGATACTTAGATCTCAAGAAAAATGTATTTTGCTATAACCATCGATAAACGACCGAACACTAAAACCTATAAGTTTAAAAACAAACTTCATTGTGTGAGTCCTTTTATAAAGGTAACTCTCTCTTGGTTTTTGTTTCTTTAGTGTAAAATTAGTGGCAATAAATATCAACTGAAAAATTCAATAAAATTCTTATGGAGTATTATTGAAAACTAAATAAGCTAAATTAGGAAAGAACTGAAGTGTATTTTACCTAGTGCTGAAAAAGATTTGTTGTAAAACTAGTCTGGCAAAGAATTATTGGATTGTAACCACCTGCTAGCATAGAAGAAAGAAAAAACAAAAAAAAAAAAAAAAGAATAAGAAAAAGAAGGAAGAAAAAGCGAGCAACGCTACTTGACTTGTTGGTGTGAGCTATTAGCTTTACGAATGGAGAGTACGGGGAGAAACCTGCTTTACTCCCTTTTATAGCTAACAAGATTTTAGAGTTGTACAAACTTAAACTGGGAAACAAAACCAACAACTTTATTAAACTGATTTGATTTGCAAAAATTATTTAAATTAATATTTTTTTCCCCCTTTTATACAACGATTGTTTAATTAGTAATAAAATTATATATAATTTATGAGCATTTTGTTTTATAAAATGAGTAGAGAAAGTAGTCAAACAACCAATATTTTTTTTTTTTTATAATTTTATCTCTTTTATTGATCTTTATGCTTCTGAATTATGCTGATAATAAATTGATGTGTAGTACTAATTTTTTTTGAGAATTCTGTCGTAATTCTGTTTGCTAATTTGAAGCGGGTTTTATGGGAAGGAAGAAATTTTTATATTCATTTAAATTGTAAACTGCAGATGATTCGATATTTTTTTAATGCCAAAAAAGCATTGAATTAATTAACAGTTGTCCACAATGACATAGGTATTTTTATTTATGAATACAGTTTATATTAATTATGAATTCAGAATGATTTGATTTTGTTTTGTTTACATTTTACTAAAAGGTTCATAGGTTGATCAAAATATTTTGAATATTGAAACTGAGTGCGCAAGAAACGGTGTACAATCAAAACAAAGACATAAGTGATAAGGTAGGTAAATGATATTTATTTACTTATTTACACGCGGTTAATTCTTGCTTGGTTTAATTCCTTTAATTTCCTTTAAAATTGAAGTTTTTTTTAAAGCAAAAAATTTCTTTTGTGAACATTGAATTCTTCTTATGTACTTAGTGTAATACGTAACCTCCCAGCAATAAATATTATTTTAAACCTTTATGTTGGCTGTAGTTTCTTCAGTTGCCGAGGTTCTAGAAATTTTAATCGATCTACAGATTTTAATGTATCTTTACAACTCTGGTAGCCCAAGTTATCTGTACATCTTCTCTTGTTATTTCTCTTAATAGTGTAAGACAATGGGAAACAGATTTTTTGGCATTGATTTTTCACCTGTAATTATTGTTTTGAAATCCCATGATCACGATTTTATAAAAAAAATTTGGTTATATTAATGTTTGTGATTTGTGTGTGTGTGTACGGGGGAGGGGGTAAGGAAAGATAGAGTTTTTCTAAAATTAGTACATACCTTATATATAAATAAAAATTGATTTTACCAGGTTCGGTTAGATTTTCGGTAATCCCATTTAAAGCAATGCCCAGATTCTTCTTAATTACGGCACAAAAGAAAAATGCTGCTATTGGAAGAATGGCAACAAATATACGATTAGAAATCCATGTATTAAGGTGATTTTCATTTCAGATGTGTACCACGGTTGGGTTTCTGTCCCCTGGTTTAGTAAGTCTGGTTTTAAGAAGAAAGCAAATAATAATGCTGACACGGTTAAGAAACAAGGCATACGCTAGTCAACAAAAATTGGAAATGTTTTAAGTGGTAAATTCAGAGAATTGTGAGAACAATAATAGTAAAGTTCTAGACATTGTGGAGCACAGAATGTTTTGTAAAAGTTATGACTTATTTAGAAAGAAACGCCAATTATTTGGTTGAAGTCAAAAGATATGGTGAAATATTCTCCGCGGTCACGTTCTTGAATGAAAATCGATATTGATATACCATCACTGGATTAATTCCTCCAATCCGTTAATTCCTGCCGTTAACTTTCCGGAAACATATTTATTTGTTTCCTGTTGCCCCCTGTAATGTTTACAATTGTAAACAAAATCAAAATAAAATTTGAATGAAAAATTTCGCTCTAGACTAGTTGGGCTAAATTCTATTCTGGAGAGATTGGCACAATTATATCCGAGATTACAATTTAACTTCTTAAAAATAAACAATTTTTTATGGAAACAGTCTATGTAAACAATCACAAGACTTTAATGAATATGAGGGTACACTACAATCATATTTCAGACATACAACATTTACAATTACATCTCGCTCATTACACAAAATATATTTCTGCCTTGAAAAAGATAATAAATTTATCGAAACGATGGTAAGAAGAATTCATCATTTTTTTTTTTCTTCTAGCCGAATCTCACCAATTCTAGCAACACAAATATGATTAACAACAGATCAATTATATAAACTGCGTAAAGCGTATAAAGGAAAAATGCAAAGATTGAGAAGTACTCCACTAGAATTACTCCACCAGAATCATAGAGAGTGAAATATTTTGCCTATGACATAATATAGCAGCCATTATTCTTTTAAAAATGGGGAAAAAATATCTGTAGAGTATTGGGAATCTTTTCTTTCATCGTTGAGAAAATTTTTTTTTTTATCAAACGTTCGAACCGGATACCCTGGTGATACCTAAACGGCATAGTTGTCATGACATGTTTACAATACGACACTATAAATAGACGCGACATGTATGAAATCTTATTTAGATTGGTCCTGAAACGTGTGAATTTCCTCCGACTTTATTTTTTTAGCCATTTTTGTTCACATTACATACATACTTACACTGAAACCATACATGCTTGCAATATATATAAAATTAAACATGAAAAGAGAGATATTTCTTCTTTTTTATTTTTAATAAAAAAACATCTTTAATAATCTTGCAATCGATATTCATTATAAAGTCTTATGATTGTTTACATAAACTGTTTGTTTTCATACTTAAAGGCTGAGCTGTTCTTCTTACTTGTTATATAAAAAATAAAAGTTTGTTTATTTTTAAGAAGTTAAACTTTAATCTCGGATATAATTGTGCCGATCTCACCAGAATAGAATTTTGTATTTCTAGTACAATGGTATAGATCAGAACGAAATTTTTTATTAAGTTTAATTTTATTTTGTTTATAATTGTAAACATTACAATGGGTAATAGGAAACAAATAAATATATTTTCGGAAAGTCAGTGAGTGGCAGGAATACAGATTGGAGGAACCAATCCAGTGATAGCACATCAATAACGAGTTTCATTTAAGAAAGTGTAATGCCATAGCAATGTCAAGCGGTTCCAGCCAGCCGCTACCTTCACAAAATATAACAAAAAGAAAGAATAATTTATAACTAGTGGCCTCAGCCGGCCGCTGCCTTTTTCAATACAAGGGTATCAAAGACAAGCACCGATAAAAACCCTTTTTTATTGAACAGAAGCCACCTGGCCGATTCAAGGCTACCGGTCTTTGAAAATCACCGATGGGCGACCAAATCTGGCAACTGACCTAAATCACTGGTCACCGACCTAACCAAGGTCGCACGCTACGAGAGATGTCTTAGTGTGAGAATTACTTACACACCTGACAGTGTGTGAGTAATACTAATATAAACTTTGCCCCATTGGAGGAGGGGAACATTCATCATTCATCGATCATTATTAGTACACCAGTAACATCAGTATATCAGTATTATCATTACATCAGCAGTTATACTTGAGTTCAGAGCGCGTCCCTATACAAGGTTAAACTTATAATTATTTCATAGTTGTGCATATTAGTTATTTATTTTAATCATTTAAATTATTTGTTATTTAACTCTTAAAATTATTTATTTATTTTTATCAATTCATATTAATTGTAGTTACCATCTCGCTCATTCAAATTATTGTAAAAATATAATCTATTTTTGTAAAATCAGTGTTTAGTATTTCGAGTCTAAAATCTATAAACTAACTTCCGCCTATTAAATCCCTCTTCAAGACATCTAACTTCATACCTCAGGAATCACGACAATTGATTCCACTACAAAAGCGACCGCGACGACTATTTCATGACATCTCTTCAACTTTTTTATTTGGTTCCTTTGGTTATAATAGTTGAGGGGAGCTCAGATGGCAACATATGTTAATGAATGATATTCTGTTAACTGGATCATTAAGAAAAAAAAAATGTTGAGTTAAGGATAAGCGAACGTTGAGGTTAGTATCATCTGATTACCGATAGATTTTACTATGTATTAGAAAATTGAAATATTCCAATGGGTTTACATAAATATAGTCATGTATTGAAGACTGGTTAATAAGATTTCTTTCTCATGTATCCTGCAGCTACTTCGTACTCCACAAGCCTTTCCTAATTTTACAGATCCTTATCCTCATTCCTTATCACCCTCATTCACCCTCCCATTCCAGCATACTATCAAACTTACGCTGTGTTTAACTTCAAGAATGTGTATTGTCTTAATTCAAATCAATAACTTGTATTATTAACTTTCTTTCTGTGATAATAATCAAGGTAAATAGATACAAAGGCAGGTAATAATTTTTTCAATAGTGCAGCAATTTGTCTTCCCATTTATTATTGACCCCTCTTTATCAATTTTTAGTTATGTTTCTGATGAATTAAGAATTTAAATAAAAATATTTATTAGTTTTACTTAAATGTTTCGAGATCAGTCGTATATCTATATTTCAAATAATGAAAAAAATGAAATGAAATTTCGGCTTTTGTTAACAACATATTTTTGCCCATATTTTGTGCCTCGTTAATTTTTACATTTATATGTTCTAAAAGAAAATTGATATATATTATACCGAAGCGTCACTATTGTTATTTTAAGAAATAGAGGAAGAAGGTTACATTAAAGAATTGAGGAAGAAAGTTTACATTGATTGTTCCGAGATGGAAGTTATATTGTATAAATAACAGTTTGAGTACAGTAAATCAATAAAAATAAAACAAAAAAAATTCAATGTAACAATAAATAAATAAATTGTAGAATATTACCACCGTCTCTGAACAAAAAAATAATGTCTCCGGTTTCTCTTAAAATAACAATAGTAATGCAACCATATATATAAGAAACACTTTATTTTATTTCCAGATCAAAAAATGAAAGCAAAAATCTATAATAGTTCAATAACCTGCCAAATACCAGGTGAAAAAATCTGACACAAAATACCGGGAAGGATCCCTCATGGATTACTAATTTTTCTTAATAAGTGTGTTTGAATGTTAATGAGTGCATTAAATAAAGAAAGGCAAGTTCAATCAATTCTAAGAAATTTTAACACTTTATTTATTAAAAACATCTGACTTGAAAAGCAAAAAAAAAAAAAGAAAAATATATATATAAGAAATAAAACAGCCTTCTTCGGTTTCAGAGCATTGTGACACGACGTCATGCTCTTCATCGTTTCCAGTCGGATCATCTTCAGGTTGTTCCAAGTCATAAAAAGGCTGAAGTAACGTTTGAATTTTCAATAACTTTGCGAGTATGTGTTGACACCACACGATTCATGTTTACATCAAAAGACTGGAACGAACTGGGATGGCAATAAACGCTAGGTACTAGGTGTCAAAATTCAACAGAGGTAAGGTGGGGAAATTCAAGAAAACTACCTACTCCTCCCCCGAATCATGATAGTTCATGAAAAAGAAAAGGATGGTGAAGAGAAAAAGAGAAAGTGTGAAAGCGGAAACCATTGCGACTAATTACTTCCCACTATGCCCGCTATGGGTATCTGTTGCATGCAATTACTTGGGGAATAGCGACCCCACGGGTTACCACAGCTCAGTACTCCATGCACTTTATCAGAACAGTACACAATACACTTAAACTACATACACTCTACACTTTACAGTCAAGGACAAACTCAGTACACAAAAACTAGGGCCTCCGTCCCTAGTTAATTGGCGAAAGCCAAGGGAGAAGGAAGGGATAAGCTCGGTGATAGCGTGCTGGACTAGCAACGCGGAGGTCCCGGGTTTGAATTCATCATGCTGCTCTTGGATTTTTTTCTTCCTAGGAGCCTCTACAACTCACTGTCCGGTGATGCGTAGTGTTGTCTGCGGCTAGAGAACGCTGCTTGGAGGCCGGCTGTGCATTGGAGAAGGCTCCGGGAGGCACAATAGATATTTCAGGTCGCAGTGCAATAATTCCCTACAACAAGCTAAACTCTAATTCCCGGTAGTATTTACACAGTAGAATCCGGGAAGCGAGTGAACAGGCCGACAGGAGGCCCATTTTCCTATAATACAACGTCTAGGAATGTTGCACAGTCACTAAAAACGAGCTATCTAAATTTAGAAGTACCACGTTCTTCGTAAAACAAAATATCGTAATAAAATTCATTGTTATGTTGTAATAATATGTATTGCGCTCCAAGCAATCGAAATAGCCGGAGGATAAATGTCTTCCAGTCTGGTGGGGAATAAATTTCTTTTAACAATTTTACATTAGAAAAATAAGAGCGTGGGGTCGTGTCGTATTCTGAGGGTAAATTCATATGTTATTTCTACTATATGAAAAGATAGTTGTTTAGAAACAACTCAATAATTTTTTGTCATTATTTGAAATATTGGATTTACTGACCTTTAAGCCCCATTCTGAATACGCTAAGAGCAACTTCCTCAACATATCCAAACTACACTACTGAAGATACTAAGACACGTCCCGAAACTAAGGAAAAAATGGAGAAAGACTTATATTTTAAATTCCGACCCACAAATCCAACAAAAAAAAGTAAAAACACAATTAAGAATTAATAAATACTTATTCAGGTAATGTTTATTGAAATATATATGAAATGTTATTGGTGTGGTGTGTTATATGTTTGTAGTAGCGTGGAGCTCGAGCTGTTTTGTAAAGGGATTGTGAGTATACTTATATGTTTAAGAGAGAATTATCAGAAATGATCAAGAGTTCACACTGTTTTTAAAATGGATATATTCTCTAAGTAAATTTAAGTACTTTTCAATATCACAACTATATGATAATAAATCTGTTTTTATCTAGAATAAATGTTAAACTCTATAACTGGCACTGATTCCTGAAGTGTTCTGATTGAATGTCTAAAACAGACTGTTCTTGTTAGAAAGCAGAATGCAGACTGTCCTGAAAGAATGCCTTCTCTTGTTGGTTCAAATCTTTTCAAATAATGCTGATATGTCTGGAGGGAGTGTATTGTCTTATCCTACTGTTACTTGTCCCTTTGTCTCTTCAGTACTATTGACCTAAATTATATTTCCTGGCTCTTTCCCCTTCACTAAAATATACTGTTTGAACTAGCTAAATTCACAAGATTATTTCACTAAACTATTTTCAAAATTCTTATTTTCTTTCATTTCTTTCTTCCACTACACATACAAACAATTAAATGAGATTGGACAAAAAATGTGTGGTAATTTGGTTTACATCCACAATATTTAATCAATATTTAATTAATCAATATTTATCAATATAAACTACAATATTTAATAATATGGAATAATATATTTCATATTCACTTTTAATTTTAATGATTTATATTTGATTATTTCAAATTTCTTTAATGTAGGAAAATTTGATGCTAATAAATCATTAGATAAATGTTTCATTATTTATTTCTTATGATAATTATATGATCTTTTTTTACAGGGAAAGCGATGATAAAAAAAAAGTATTGACTTGATATTGAAACTTTCGATGTTAATGAGCAAAACTTAGATCATAATATTTCCTTTCTAGCACAGTTCATTATAATTTATTCTTAACAAAATATTACTTGAAAACTATTTATTTAGAACACCTTACTTATTGGGCATCCATAGGGGCTGCGTTCAAAATATTTGTTTTGTTATATTAGACTTTCTTATGGAAAAATTGATTAAGCGTCAACATTTTGTATTACTGGTTTAAAATTAATACCATAAATTTTATAACTGACCGCTATTTTATCATTTGAAACTTTATAAAAAGTACAAACTTTACTTGGTTAAAACTTTGTACTGAGTGATTTATAATTACCTATAAATTACAGAAAAGTTTTAATCTATGGAAAAAAAACTTTTTTTATTAAGTGTTTAGTGATATTTTATTAGCTTAATTTGACGTCTTACAAAATTTTACTTTGACATGTAATTCTGTTCATACTTCAATGGTGTATCACCACTCATCCGTTTTAATTTTTTATACAACCATTAAAAAAAAAATGCATTTAATGCAATTCGTAAGTTAAGTTAAAAAGTAAATAGGTAATTAGCTAATGAGCATGCTCTAACTGTACATGATTTTGTGAAATTTAATTCCATTTTTTTTTTAAGATTACTGCTTGGACTTATCTCTCGCGGGATTGTTCCCCGACATCTGTGGTTCCTTTCTCAAATACAAGTTCGAGAACTTGAAGAATTATTTCACGGCTAAATCCTTGTTCTATATTTGTAATAATGAATATAGCCGGCCTTCTCCCACTAACCAGGACACATTCATTTTCAACACACAAGCATTGTTTCTATCCAATCTCTTCTATCGTTGACCCTTACCTGTCTATCAATGAGTAAAATCTCAGCTAGAATCTTTCTTGAATTTGAAGACATTAAAAAAAAATGAATGAGAATTTAAATTTAAACGTTGGAATGAAATGTAACTAAATGAATAGAATTTTTTTCGTTTCTAGAAAATATTTATAACATTCTCAGAATAACAAAATGGTTATACATAAATACGACTGTCACATTATAATGTGGTCCTATCTGCTATAGTAGTTATTGGTGCTAAAGTTTTCCAAAGACTGCAAAATTCAAACATTCCAGTTCATTCAAAAGCACTTGTCGGATAATACAGTTAATTATATTGGTAGTCTTATCAAAAACGATTTAACATTCCTAATTACAATTGGACTTTAAATAGTTGAAAATATGTTTTCAGTATAATTAATATAAAAAAAAAAAAAAACGTAATTTTAAATGCCATTTAGTTTCCTTTAATCCCAAACTCCTGCGAAACATTAATATTCTTCAAAATTATTGTGACCAATGGGATTGTCGGTAAATCTCGATAAATCCAAAATTATCGTATTTAGAAAAGGAGGGAGATTGGCTTCGGTAGAGAGATGGCATTTTGGGAAGCATGAGATTGAGGTGGTCAATAGATATAAATATCTAGGTGTAATCTTGACTCCCCGCCTCCGTTTCCACACGCATATCAGAGAGAAGGTCTCTTCGGCTAAGTTGACTCTTAATACAGTGTGGTCAGGTTTTCTCTCGCAGAATAGAGTCCCTGTGACACATAAATTTCAAGTATTTTGTGCTGTTTCCAGATCCATAGCTTGTTATGCGGCCCAAATATGGGGATTTCAGTATTATGAGGAGTTGGAAAAGCTATTCAGGTTTTTCGTTAAAAAACTTTATGGTCTTCCCTCAGTTACCCCAAATTATGTGATCCTTTTGGAGACGGGTATGGACTTGTTATTTATTTTTACTTTAAAGTTGCATTTCCAGTATATTTCTAAAGTACTAGATATTCCTGGGCGTCGTCTTTCAAGAGCGTTAGTTATGGAGGTCACCTATAGGAAGGTGTTTTGGTTTGCAAGCTGGTCCAACCTTGCACAAAAATATGGTTGTAATTTTAGTTTCTCCACTGATAATATGTCTGTGTGGAAATCTCAGATGACTTCATTAATTGCAAAGATAGGTTTGGCATGTCGGGAGGAGTCTGAGAGGTGCGCAAGAGAATCTTCCCGCTTTATCTTTTATAAGCAATTAGACCTTCAGGCGAAATTGTTCACCTTTGTTGAAGAGTCTAACTCCGACTTTCTCACTTTAAATGAATTGCGCTGGCTCTTCAAAATGAGGGCTGAATTATTATTTCCAAATTATATTCCTTGGATTGAAAGAGAGTCCAAAATTTGTTCCTTGTGTAACCTGAGAGTCAGAGAGGACTGTGTGCACTTTCTGGCTGTGTGTCCTATACTTTCAGAGTTCCGGGTGTGTTATCTCGGGGTACCTTCTTTGACTGTGGTCCAGCTCGTCAGTATCCTTAACACTCGAAACTGCAAGGATCTTATCAGGTGTGCAAGGGCTGCGTTATCGGTACAGTCTGGTTCAGGAATTTAATTTCTGAACAAGTCTCCTTTTTATTTTATTAAATTAAATACTTTTGTCTTTATATTTTCACATTTTCTAAATATTTCCTACTTTTTATTTTTGTATTTAATTTCATTAATTTTTTATTTATTTTTGTTTTATTTTATTTTGTATGCAGGTCTCCTTATGTATGATTTTTCATAATGCATCCCTTATTACATTTCTGTAACTATTAATGGATGAGTTTCATTTTCTTTTAAATAATTTGTTATTATTATTTATATCAATTTTTTAATTCATATTTGTTATTTATTTATTTTTATTTGACTTTTTCAAGGTTAGTGTTCTTATTAGTTTTCTTTCTTTTTTCATCTAACTCCGGCTGACGGAATATCCAAGCCGTATAATACTTATATATAATTGTAAAGTGTATTTCTTTATTTAATTCATAATAAAGTATTATTATTA
>JAAEAF010010670.1:0-27716 GCA_011037195.1 Triatoma infestans | reverse complement strand
CATGTTCAGAAAGAAAACCTGTGGAGCCGATTTAGAGAAAATCCTCGCTCCACAAACTATTATTTCCTATTCCATACTTAATCCATTAACTGGTTAATCGATTTTTTTTCATAATGGAGAATTCTGGCAATACTTTTACTGGAACCTAAGTATTGCATAGATAGATCATAAGCGGCCACTACACGGTCAATAATATTGACAATACATTAGAGTATTGACAATAATATTGACCATGTAAGGTGAAAAAATTGTACTGATGGTCGATATTGACAAGAGTATTGATGAAATTCAGATTTTCTGATTTTCGTGAATCAATACTGAGAATTGGAGGGGATATTGACAATATTATTGATCGTGTAGGGGCTGCGCCAATATTTCCATCAATACTCAGTTCAATAGTTTTAAACTACGTTGAAACTAACCTGTACAAAACAAAAGCGATACTATTATAATAGATTAAAGGACTTTATGAGTAGTGTCAAACGCCAAAATAATGGCAACGCAAGCTTTTGTACGATTATCCATTTTTTTAAGGTAAAAAAAAGCCTACAAAATAACGAGTACAAACACGTAAATTCGCTCTCCTAGTGGCAGGAGTAGTAACTAATGAGCACAGTTATTGATAAATGTATTGACAATAATATTGATCGTGTAAGGTAATGAAATATTGAAACCGGTTAGCACGAGTATTGATGGTTATATTGTCAATACTGATATTGACAATATTATTGACAGTGTCAATAATACACGGCCGCTATAGGGGGAAATAATGCTAAT
Organism: Triatoma infestans; assembly: GCA_011037195.1. Taxonomy (NCBI): domain Eukaryota; kingdom Metazoa; phylum Arthropoda; class Insecta; order Hemiptera; family Reduviidae; genus Triatoma; species Triatoma infestans. The sequence continues at coordinate 26,939 of JAAEAF010010670.1, read as the reverse complement.
TTAGGGGGAAAACTTATCGCTGCAGCTCCCCCCTCCCAATTTTCCTGGAAATTAAAGTTATAGGCTCAAAGTGTCTAGTTATTTTTTGCGAATTTTAAAGAAAATCATTTTTGAGAAAATCGGGGAAGAGAAAAAAAAAAAATCAATAAATTTTGTACTACCGCCTTGACGGATGTCAACAGCAGTTTTTCTTCCTCTTAGTCTTTCACCAGTGTTAGTGCGTAACACTAATTTAAAAGGTGTTTGTATCTGCTCGGACAGCCAGGCTGCGTTGAAGGCGCTTAGCTCATGTGTCTTCACTTCCAGATTGGTGTTGGAATGTTCTAAAAGACTGGAACATCTTTCTTCATTGAAGAATGTGCTTCTGGTCTGGGTGCCAGTCATATGGGAAGCTTTGGGAATGAAGAGGTGGATAGGTTTGCCAAATTAGGTGCCTCTCTCTCCCTTTTTCATGGTCCAGAGCCTGCCTGGTTGGGGTGTCTCTGGGCACATTTGTTTTTGTCAGGCTTTCTTCCCGAACGTGAGCAATGACCTCCAAGACTCATCCTTAGGATAAGTCCATGTGGCGTTTCGGCAGTTTAAGATGATTCATTGGGAGAGATCGGAGTGGAGCGTGCGTAGCTGGAATTCCCGATATCTTTCAATGGAACCTCATCATGGCATCTGGTTGGCTTCCTCATGAGGCATTGTTTGGATAAGGGAGGACATCTCTATATAATGGCGCCTAATGCCTGACCCCTTTTGATAGCGTTGTGAGACATCTGAGGAGGCGGAAACACCCATGCAGCTGATGCGACATGTTTGGGTTGGGTTGTGGAGGAGATTGGTTTAGGACTCTTTGGACGGAGGTCCAAGTAAGGTAGGAAGTAGGCTATCGGTTATAGTAGAGGTATTCTAGCTTTGTTTAGAGGATCTTAAGCTGTGTCCTTTTAAGGTTTTGGTCCGATTTGTTCGGTCTGTGGTGAAACTTAGATGGTTTAAACCTGGGCCTGGATTTTCGTTTTAGTCCCAGTGGTTGTTATTCTTTAGGGGTAGCTATATGGGCCCTGGGAGGCTTTGGATAGCGTAGGGTTTTGCCCTCCTCTTCCTTGAATCTTCCTTAATAATAATTCAGCGGTGTTATGTTTAGGGTTATTAGCAATCATAAAATATAAACTTTAATTATAGGTATATTATATAACAAAGTAAAACATCAATTTATTAATATTAAACTTCTTTTTTTTATAGACCATCAAAAACATACTGCTGCTTAACACATGTTTCATTTTATTTATATTTTGCAACTCAAAATTATCATCTGTCTTATAACTGCAAATAACAACTAGAAATTACCACTTTTAAAACTAGAAAGTACCTATAGTTCTACTATCTTTATTATAATTATATACATTAAAAGGATTGATAGAATTCCAAATTGAGTAAATCGGAAGTGAGACTTTACAGAAAAGGTTTTTGAGATTTGCGGGGGAGGGGGATTTTCTCGAAAACGACTGTAACAGATTCCTTTATACTTGGAATGCCAACTGTATAGGTAGATATAAACCAATCATTTTTATGTGTAACATTTTTCTAAATACATTATTTTTAGGTGGTTCTGAAGAAACGGTGACGTTAAATTTCAAATGTTGGTGTGTTCATTTTTATTGACTCCGCTTTTTAAACTTCGATCACTTGCCCTCCCACCGCTACTATATTTGTGTGAGCACACAAGGGTACAATTTCAAGCTTAAAGAAAATTTGTCATTTTATATAATTGTACTTACAGGAGTAAGAGAAAGTTGTGTGAGTGTTTCACACCAGATTTTTTTTGTTTGTTTCCTATTCAAGGACCTTAAAACATACCTTTGTTGAAAACAATAAAATAAAAAAAATGCAAAATTTGTCACGTTGCATACTTCCGGTTACAATAGTCTCAGAAATGCAAATTAAATAATAAGACTATTTCCTCTTTTATTACATCATTGTCCTCGCAGCCATTTCTGTTTTATATTAACAACCAAGAGGAATCGATATATTCTTGGTTGTACGATCTCCTTTGACAATACATTAACTAAATAAACACGTTATTAAATCATGTTTCTTATAGTTTTTGTGTTCTCATTCATTATTTCCTTATTCATTGTGATTTCCTACTATAGTATCTATCTGACCGTATAAAAATTACAAATAGAACAAAACAAACAAAAAATCTGGTGTGAAACGCTCACACAACTTTCTCTTACTCCAGTTTTCAAAATTGTAATTGATAAATTTTGTGTTAGTACACTAAATTTAATGAAATTAGTCGATCTTTTTTATGGAAAATATTATAAAAGTGAAAAACTGTTCAGTAAAAACACACTTCCGGTTTACTAATTTTCTTGAAACTCGGAATTTTGGCACTCTATTTTTTTCTATATAATTTTGTCTAGATGGAAGAATTGTATAATCAACTAAGATAGCACTTTACAGGTTAACATAACATAACCCTAGCCCCCCTTCAAAAGCCCGCTTAAATGGTTTACCCGGAGAAATATTTCAAAGAATAGTTGTAGTAGCTCTCTGTATGTGCGATTTACAAAATTAGTTTAATGAAAAAAAAAGTTGGAGCTGTTTTAGAAAAAAATATCAGAACATTGAAAAATATTTTTCAGTAAAAATGCACTTCCGGTCGTCTGATTTTCTTCAAACTCGGAATTTCAACAACATATTTAATTCTAATTCATATTATTAGATCATAGAATTGTATAATGTACTGAAATAGCACTTTAGAGGACAACCTAACCCCAGCAAGGTGCTCCAAAAGTGCTCCTTGAATGCATTTTCCCGGAGAAATGTTTTAAATAAAAATTGTAGATCTTTGTATGTATAGATGACATACCAAGTTTAAAGAAAATCGTTGGAGCCATTTTTGAGAAAATTACAAAAAAATGAAAAAAACCTTTCAGTAAAGTGGTACTTCCGGTTGAGGAATTTTGATAACGTACTGTCAGAACCTATGGTAATACCCAAACGAAATTACCCAAGTTTCAACTTTCTACGCTTTTTTTATTTTTGAGCTATGTTATTCACATACATACATACATACATACATACACACACACACACACACACACACACACACACACAGACCATTAACTACAAACACTTTTTTGGACTCGGAGGATCTCAAAACGGATATTTCCGGTGAAAATTTGATATCGAAAATTTGACACGATTACAGTACTTCCTCTTACAAGGAGTAAGAGAAAGTAAAAAAACATTGTTTTAATAAGAAAGAAAGTCAAGCTTTGCAATCTGCGTCTTCATGATCAGAAAGTAAAATAAAAATAAAAACCCTTTACCTTTCTGACAATTTACATGATGTTCATTAGTGTAACTTCAAGTGAAAGTTTGGGTTGTCTCCCTTCTCTTTGCATTTTTATTATCACTGGTACTTTCTCACACAGACACTCACTCACACACACACTTCCCATTACATCAACAGTATCTGTCGTAAATTCGAACTTTTTTTTTTCACTTTGTTACTTACTTGTTACCTCGCTGTTAGAAATTCTGAAGTTGGAAAAGAAAAAGAAAACAGGATGCTTGAGGGACTTCGTAAGATGCTAGAAATAAATAGTAAGTTGTGGTTTCTTTTTTGTATTTACAAACTTTACTGTTTGCTGTGACCACAGGAAGAGTATTGGATCAATTTTCGAGAAAATTAGCATTTTCACCGGAAGTACATGTTTTGAAGTAATCTGAGCACGGAAAATATTGGTATTTTTTTTTAGCTAAAGGTCTTTGTTTTGTGTTTTTTCTTTTGGTGTGTGTGTGTGTCTGTAAGCATATTCTATTCCAGAATCCGGAGTCTCCAAAGAGGTTCAGCACTTAGACTACGACTAGGCCCACTGTACACCAGGTAGAACCCTATGAGGAACGCCACTGCTGAGGTGAGTAAAATTTCTGATCCCGCTTTCGGCTTCAAATTGTGGGCGCCAAATTTCAGGAATCGTCTACGAGCATAGAGGATGCCCTCTATAAGAAGGTGAAACGCATCCTATTGACCGCATTTCCTGCAAAGTGGGCCCGCAGAGAGGCCCATATTATTCAGATGCTTCTTTGAAAGGCAATGCCCTGTAACTAGTCCTTAGCTCCACTTTTGCACTGCCGAGGAGATAGATTGTGCGAGTCTTTGAGGTGAGAAGATCTTAGAGTGCCTCAGCTCCGCAATATTTTTCCAATATAATGTATGTTTCGGTGTTAGCCATTTTTCAAATGGCCCTCCCAGGCAGTTCTGTACGAGATGCCACAGAAAGGCTCCGGATCAAGAGGCCCTCGTGAGACGTTTTCCTTTACCAGCCTGTCGGCCTCTTCTTTGCCTTGAGTGCCCTTGAGCCCCGTCAGCCAGCCTAGCTGGAGGCTATTGTGGTTTGCCAGAGGTTCTAAGTGGTGTGAGCATAACTCAAACATGGAAAATTACAGGAAAGTTCAAACTTGATCACGTAATTTTTACGAAAGGACCTGATAGTAAAGTTTTGGTAAAAATAGATCAATCGTAAGTACCAGTTATTATTATTATTATTATTATTATTATTATTCGCAGAAGGGGAGGGCAAACCCTACGCTATCCAAAGCCTCCCAGGGCCCATATAGTTATCCCTAAAGAATAACAACCACTGGGACTAGAATGAAAATCCAGGCCCAGGTTTTAACCATCTAAGTTTCACCACAGACCGAACAAATCGGACCAAAACCTTAAAAAATCCAGGCCCAGGTTTTAACCATCTAAGTTTCACCACAGACCGAACAAATCGGACCAAAACCTTAAAAGGACACAGCTTAAGATCCTCTACCGATATCCTCTTCCGGCCGAAGGTCCTAAACCTAATCTCCTCACAACCCAAACAATTCGTCATCAGATGCATGGGTGTTTCCTCCTCAGTCTCACAAACTCTACAAAAGGGGTAGGCACGAGTCCCATTATATAGAGATGTCTCCTTAAACCACAATGCCAAGTGAGGAATCCAACCAGAGCCTGGGAGGGAGGTCATGAACGATAGGGACCACGCGATCAAGAGCTCCATCCGGGCCCCAATGAGCATGTTTAGCCGCCGACAAGAGGGCCAGAAGGGGACAACCAAAAGCAGGCTCTGGACCAATGAAAGGGAGAGAGGCGCCTAATTTGGCAAACCTGTCCACCTCCTCATTCCCAAAGATTCCCATATGACCTGGAACCGACCAGAAGCACATCCTTCAATGAAGAAAGATCTTCCAGTCTTTTAGAACATTCCAACACCAATCTGGAAGTGAAGACACTTGAATTAAGCGCCTTCAACGCAGCTTGGCTGTCCGAGCAGATACAAACACCTTTTAAATGAGTGTTACGCACCCTCTCATCCAAAATACAGCTAAGAATTGCATAAACCTCAGCCTGGAAAACGGTGGCCCACTCACCAAGAGGCGCTACCAAATGATCTCCCGTCTCAAAATAGACGGCAGCCCCAGACCTACCATCCATCCTGGAACCGTCCGTGTAGCATCGGAGACAATTCTCAGGAATCACACCAGACGGACCCAGGGTTAACCAATCTTCCCTAGAATGACCAAAGACAAAAGTCTTCAAATTCCTATCAGAAGGGAAACCTGTAATGGGAATCCTTAAAAGCATCTCACGATAAATGGTAGAATGACCATATCGCTTACCCTGCCAAAAACCTGCCTGTTTAATTCTATAACAGGCTTTCATTGCCTAGTTTCTCACCTCCACAAAGAGAGGTGGAATCCCTAACAAAGTCTGCATAGATGCGGTCGGTGTAGTCCGAAACGCACCAGTCACCGCTAGACAAGCCAAACGTTGGATTTCTTCCAACAGCTGCTTAGCGGATTGTATTTCAATGCGACGCCACCACACCAAAGCCGCATATACCCATCTAGGTTTAATGACCATGCAATAAATCCAGAACATCATCTTGGGAGTGATCCCCCAGTTCTTACCTACAACTCTTCGACATTGCCAAAAGGAGATTATCGCCTTTTGATATTGCGTCTTAACATGTTCCGACCAGTTCAATTTACTGTCGAGAACTACTCCAAGGAACTTCACTGATTTGCTAACCTGTATGGAAGTACCTAACAACCTAGGAGGTGTAAAACCTACTATCTTCCTTCTATGAGTAAATAGAATTGCCTGGGTCTAATAGGATTAATGGAAAGACCCTTATCCTGTGTCCAACAATATACCATGTTAAGGGCGCTTTGCATTAGGTCCGAAATAGTGGACAGACAGCGCCCTAACAATAAAATGACACCATCATCGGCATATGCTTGCACATAAAATCCCGATGAATTCATCCTAACCAAAAGGTCATCCATGACGACGCACCACAACTTTGGTGAGAGACAACCCCCTTGAGGGCATCCTCTCCCCGCTTGTACTATCATGGTGCGCCCGCCAAGGGAAGCCTGTATAACCCTACTCCTAAGATAGACACCTATCCAATTGATTAAGACGGGATGTATACCTTTTCGTACCAAGGCATCTTAGAGAGCATCAAACGATACTCTGTCAAATGCCCCCTCAACATCAAAGAAACACCCTAGGGCATATTCTTTTATTTCCAGAGCAGATTCTATCCTTCCGACGAGACAATGTAATGCAGTCTCTGTCGATTTACCCACAATATAAGCATGTTGGTTAGGATGGAGTGGATGATCCCTTAATGGGCCATCAGTAATATACCTATCCACCAACCTTTCCAGAGTTTTCAAGAGGAAAGACATAAGACTAATGGGTCTAAATGCCTTGGGGTCAGAGTAGTCGTTTCTTCCTGGCTTGGGATAAAGACTACCCTTACTTCTCTCCATAATGTTGGTACATAACCAAACATCCTTTAAAAATTCTTAACAATACCTTCATCAGCACGTCCCCACCATTTTGCAACAGACAAGGATAAATCCCGTCCGGTCCAGGTGACTTGAAAGGTGAGAAACTTTGTACTGCCCAACTGACTCTATCATGTGTGACTACCTCATCTAAGGTGGATACATCTTCAGGGTCCCATCTCCTTCCACCCACCAAAGACGAAGCAGCATTTAAACCAATATTATCCGGGAAGTGAGTATCAAGCAAAAGCTGCAGTGTCTCCCCTTTCCCCCCTGTAAAGGAACCATCAGGGTATCGTAGGTACCTAACTGACTGTCCCTATCCTTACTAAGAATCCGTACCAATCTAGATGATTCCTGGAACGAATTTATATCCTCACAAAAGGATCTCCAGGAATTCCTCTTGGCTCTCCTCAGAGCATATTTATATGCTCTTTTAATGCTGTTATAACTATCCCATGATTCCGAGGAATCAGCAAGGACAGCCTTCCTGTATGAGCCCCTTACCTGTCTCCTTAGTTTTTCCAACGAAGAGGACCACCAGGGGTTCTTACTACCCTTAACCACCTTGGGAGGACAGGACTCCTCAAATGAGGATCTAATGTGTTCATGAAGAATACCAGCCTCCCTTTCCAATTCCTCTATACCATCAGGGGCTTCTGATTGGATAGTCAGTTTATCTTCAATAATTCTAGAATATAAACCCCAATCCGCCCTCCTAGGATTCCTATAGCTAGCTAGGGTAATTGGATCAATCCCCAGATTAAACCTAATCATCCTGTGATCGGAGATGGAAGCCTCAGGACTCACCCTCCAATCCTTAATCAGACCACTAAAATTCCTAGAAGCAAGGGAAATATCAATAACCTGTCTTCTAATCCTAGTAACAAAAGTGGGTTCAATACCCCTGTTCAGGACCTCTAATCGCGTGCCCACCAGGAAATCCATGAGAGCGCGACCCCTACCATTGGTGTCGCTGCTGCCCCAGACAACATGATGCGCATTCGCGTCACATCCTATTATAATAGGTATGTCATTGGCCTCCGAATACCGAACCAAACCCACTAGCTCCTCAGGAGGAGGAGAGGGGCCATCATAGGGGAAGTAAGCCGAAGCCACAACTACGTCGCGATGACGACCACCAACCCCCATACCAACTCTCATCGCCACCAAGTCCCGAGAGCAGAACTGTCGAAGCAGAACAGCGTCGACACTCCGACGGGCAAAAATACATGCCCTAGGAATGCCCCCGCCATCCGCCATGAACAGTCTGCCGTCAACCACACTCAATCCTCGAACCAAACCTTTAAAGTCTTGTATTAGAATAAAATATGTATGCAACATAGCAATACAACGGCATAAGTTAGCCGTTGTATCTTTGCTATGTTGCAAGTTAACCTGAACCATTTCTACCCTGTCAATCATAGTAATAAGTCAGCTAATGTAAGAAATGGAACTTCTGACAAACTTGATAGCAGGCAGGGAAAAAAAAAATTATATATATATATAAATAAATAAATAAATATAAATAAATAAGTAAACAAACAAATAAATGTAAATAAATAAATAAGATAAAAATACCTGCCTTACATATCTCTCCTTTTACCTTTGACCACTTTTCAGAAATCGCCGCAGGAGGACAAGTCCTCCGCGGCTCCTCCGGACACGTTCTCCTCCAGAAGCAAGCCTTCCCTGCCTCTGGATATTTTTCCAGATTCCCACCCATTAGTGCATCCAGGCCCTGGTCACCCGACTCTGGATGTACAGAGGAATTACCCCCACCACCGGTGGCCCCCTCCTCTAAGGGGCCCCCGGCTGACGAATTTAAAATTAAAAACATATAAATAAAATTAAAAATTCATCTCCAGAGCTCTCCACCCTCCACGGAGCCTCACAATTTGGGACGCTTTGAAGAAGCGCCAGAGCTACCCTAGAGATATAGCGCCCAGGGATTGTGAGCCATGGCCCACAATACCCGGGAGCTCACCCATGCGTTCTTTACGCTAGCCGATTGACCAGAGCTGGGTTAGGCTCTGGCCGCCTGTTTAGTGGAGTCAGGAACCAAAGTGGTGTGTTGGACTGCAAGGCACGCCGAGGGAACTTGCCTCCAGCGAGAACCTGCGTCCTCAACCACCAGGACTTCCCTTCCCCACGACACAGGTATCCACACACGGCAAACATGTGGGTGGCACCAGCACGTGCCACTGGCGTGTAAGAGTGTAATTGTGTAAGTGTACGATGTTAAGGCGTTTAGGTGTAAGTGATGCAGCATGAACCCCCAAAGAGGCTCCGCAGCGAAAGAATTCGCTGCAAGAGATTCAGGCCGCACATAAGTTATGGCGACCCAAACAGAGGGCAGAAAAGTTCTACCAACTCACACTCTTGACGGGCACCGCTGCATTTGTTAGTCTGTAATTGTAGCTGAGGTACGTGGGAGTGCTAGGTTCCCAAACAGCCCAAAGGCTACCTACCTTCTGCGTTCGCCCACCAGCTTGGCCATCCACGCTTCCACAAAAGTGGAGCGCAGATGTTTCCAGAGCCGCGACGAGGACACGCTGGTTGGACTTGAATGAGGTTCTGCGACAGAATATCCATCTCTAGAAACATAGGGAAGTTTCACCCTATGTGAGTAAAAATACTCCCTCAAACCATTTGGCTCCTAAGTACCAGTTACTCCAAGTGCAATATTATTACTAATTACTTCATTAGTTTTGTTTGCTTCCCAATTTTCAGAATAAATGCTTAATTTTATATAGTTATATATAATTTTATATAGTTATACATAGTTATATTTACTTGACAAAAATATGGCTTTTTTTTAAAAAAAAAAAGAAAAATATTTTTTTCTTAAGAAACTTAACTTCGATGAAACTGAGTTGTGAAGATAAACGTTGACGATAAACTTTCTCCACTAAAGAGTCTTTTCCAGTATATTGTGCGTATAATATTGTGATTTATCTATCTGATATTCTTTGTATATTATAAAGGGTAATTAGAAATTTCAGATTTAAATGGAGTTTGTCTAATTTGGACTAGAAAATTGCATTAACTGGATTTTTTTTTTTTTTACTACTCTTTAGAGAAAGTATTATGAAGTAGGTCAAATTTTCGTTATGAAGTTTTTACCGGAAATACATATTTTCAGATATCTTGAGTCCCAAAAATGTGCGGTTTGATCTTTATGTAATGGTTTAGGGTGTAAGATTTAGGAGCAAATTGATCAACCGGGAAGTAGGTTCCATTTAACTGAATAATTTTTTTTTTGAGTTTCCGAATTTCTCAAAAATGGCTACCATGATTCTCGTTAAACTTCTTCTTCTTCTTACTCGAGACCTCTTCTACCATCCGGTTTAGAGGTTTTACATAAGGAGCGCCATCTCTCTCTATCCCTGGCTCTTCTCTTAGCCTCAGACCACTCAATCTCCTTCTTTTTTAGAATACTTTGGAGATTATCCTCCCAAGTAATTCTTCTTCTTCCTCGGGGTCGTTTTCCGGTCATTCGCGTCTCCATGTTTTTTTTTTGGGTAACCGGATATCCTCTATTCTACTTACGTGGCCGTACCATCTTAGCTGCCTCCCTCTCAATTAATTGGACTATGGCTCGTTGAACTTTTATTTAAATTATTTTCCTAGGGAAAATTCATTTTTATCGTTTGGGTGGGGGGTGTGTTGTGGGGGGGGGTCACGTGGTAGTCGGGCTTTCCTGTAACGTGTCATTTTCATATATTATGAACCAGTAATCTTTATACATTGATTGAACAGAAAAATCGGTTTTTCTTTAAAAAATATTACCAATTATTTCTCTTTAAGCTGCATATTCAATTTCTAATATTTTTTCAGGAAAAAATGTTGTGTAACACTCACACGACTTTCTCTTACTGCAGTTTACGTAGTTTTTATAATTTACAATTCAAACTTATAATATTTCACTAAATGTTTATTTGTATTCAATTTTATTATATCAATGGGAGATTCTAAATTTAATAAAATTATTTTTTTTTTTTGTGGCAATTATTTAAAAAAATAATGTAATATAATAATAATGTAACGTAATTATACTTTTTTAGGTATCCATTATATTACTATCAAAAATCGCCAATCACTAAATGAAATCTACAAAAATAACATTAAACTTTTAAATAAATGTAAAATTATAAATAATAATTAATTTTTATTAAAAATTATTTCTAATTAATAGAAATGTCAGCTGTTTAGCCATTGTATAAACAATTCGCTTTTGTGCTGAGTAAAGTTATATAGTTGTTTTTTTTTCTATAATTCCTGGGACTTCATTGTGTCAATATAAACAATTTATTAACAAATTCACCTTGCTTATTGACTATTTTAAAAAAGTAAGTTGTGAAATAAAGTTTATATTTTTAGTTTATTAATAATGCACCACCTAATAACCTCTAAAGAAACAAATCGAGCATGAAACACTCACACGACTTTTTCTTACTGCAGTTTACACAGCTGATTTACACTGCAGTTTGAAGCTGACAAATTTTCGTGAAACTTATAATTGAAGAATTTTATAGCTATTGGAGAATGTGAACTTAATAAAATGACTTTTAGGTGGAAACCATACAGTCTTCCTCTCACAAAACATCTTTGAATGAACATTCTCTGAAAAAAGTTCCCGAAAAAAGTGATAGGCATTTGTATTCATAATTAGTGTAACAAATTTAATGAAATCTGTTTTGTTTCATCAAACTCAGAATTTTAACAAGATATTTAATTCTAATTAATATTATTTAGATGATAGAATTGTGTAATAAACTAACCCCCATCCCTTCAAAAAAAATAAATAAAAAAAAAAAATAATAAAAAAAATATAAAAAAATAAATTAAATGAATTTTTCCAGAGAAATGTCACAAATAAAAGTTGTGGCTCTTAATCTGTGACATGTTTAAAGCAAATCGTTGCAGCCATTTTTTAAAAAATTGTATTAAAAAAAAACTTCTTTTTGGTCCCAGGGAACCTCAAAACGTGTATTTCCGGTGAAAACTCGATATTGAAATTTTGATTCACTTCCTCTACGAGGAAGTATTGTAAACGAATCAAATATATATATAAATATTGTATATATATTCAACCAACAAACCAACAAGTGTGAGTGTAACAGAAACATTACGTTGAAGTGAACTCTCTACACGAACTTGGTGAATTTGCTCTGACGATGGATGAAAATCCGAAACCGGTCAGAAACAAAATAAATATGCATACTACGACGGATAAAAAATGTTATCCAGCATTGCGGACCCATCCACATACTCAATAATTTTAGAAGTCATAATATTTAAGGGTCTGCCAATATTGAGCCTATCGTGTGCCCCAAGAAGACCAAGTCTTGTTAAACATCGCGCTTACCATCGCAACTTTACCGCTGGGATTCCCGTTAAGCTTTTTTTCTGTCGAGTAGTCTGTCATCTTCCATTCTTACTTCATATGGCCCAGCCAATTGAAAGCGACCTTTCTTTATAAAAGTAATAACATCTTGCTCGCCAGATAATAATTCCTCAAGCTTCCTAAGTTCCTTCTTGCTCTCTACTGGCCATTTTCCATTCACTGCATCGAATACCTTCCTTAGTATTTTCGTTTCCCAAGATTCTTAGTAACTTTTCTACGAAATAGACCCAGATTTCGCTGATAGAGCTAATAGAGAATCTATGATCAGTTTTATTTTCTTCCAATCTTGCTTGGCGCCTCAGAAGTTTTCATATACATAGTTTTCCTTCATTCATGCACATGATGACTGTGGTTTTGGGCAGCTTCTTCAAATTCTCTTAAATAGCTTTTTAATGCCGTTGCACTTAGAGCTGAAACCAGTAAATATCATCATCTAATGGTCTGAATCATTAGATTCTTCCCCCATAAGGATACTGAAACCAGTAAATATCATCATCTAATGGTCTGAATCATTAGATTCTTCCCCCATAAGGATAGTGAAACCAGTAAATATCATCATCTAATGGTCTGAATCATTAGATTCTTCCCCCATAAGGATAGGTTTTTAATGGCGCTAAAATGTCGTTGGTGTATTTTGTTGTTTGTGTAGTGGTTTGTGGCGTGTGCGGTTTAGTAAAGAGCTTGTGAGTATATATGTTTAAGAGAGAAGTATTAGTAATAATCAAGAGAGCACCACTATTTTTAAAATAATTATATTATTCTCTAAAAGAATTTAATCTTTACAATATCTCAATAATATGCTTATAAGTATACTGAAGCTAGCTAGATTGATTTAACTTAAACTAGCACTAATGTTAACTGGTAGAATGTCTGATTCAGACTGTCCTTGTCTGAAAGCAGAATGCGGACTGTCCTGAAAGAATGTCTTCTAACTATTCGTTCAAATCTTCCCCTGTGAGAAGAAGGGGTGGACAATGCTATCAAGTTCATGAACTCTAAAAGACAATAGTGGTCTTCTACCTGTGTGTACCCTATTTGCCAGCGAGTGTTAGATTTTCATCATAGTTTTGATATATTTCAAATAAAATATATTTCTATATTTCTGGCATCCATCACATTATCCCCCCTCCTGGAGAAATTTTTCGGTACGAAAAATTTGGGAGGTAATGTAAATTGTAGAAGCTTGAAGGTTAACCTCTGGTATGGCGAGAGGCATGTGTGCAACTTCTGCAAAGTAGTCGTGTACATTAGACTACAGGCATCTCCTTCTGGAGCAAACGCTGCTTGAGTATGTGAGCGTTGCTGTGGTGTTTGAACGGATCTTGTCGAGCGAACGATGCTTGAGTGGGTGAGCGTTGCTTTTATGGTAGGATGATAAGCAAACACTGCTTGGCAAGTGAGAGTGTTGCTGATGAAGAAGTAATTGGCGATCAATGTTGGCTTCTGAGTGATGGTACTGTAGGATGTATGTACTTTCTTGAATTCCAAAGTTCCGGGAACTCTAAAAGACAAAGCTAACCAGGTCCTTTGAACTCTTTCTGCAACTGTAGTCTTCTACCTGTGTGTACTCTTTTTGCCAGCGAGTGTTAGATTTTCTTCATAGTTTTGATATATTTCTATATTTCTGGCATCCATCACAGCGCTAGTAGGCAATGATGCAAATGCCAAACTGAATAGCACAAGGCCTTTTCTTAGGCTTATGTTGAAAATTCCCATTCTACCTTATTCATTCAGGAGAATTGAATAACTTATCATTATTTGGAAATGCTGAACGGCCCAAAAAAAAAAAGAAGCACGATCTTGTATATAACCAGAGAAGAGCAAGCTCATCTATGTTGGACTTTAAAAGAAACTATCTCAGTAATATTGTCTCAAACTGTTTTAAAGAATTTATTAATTTATGTTCAAACTTTTTTTTGGCTTATACTTCTAGAAATTCTTAGGAAAAGAAAAAAAAAAAATGTTAAACATAAATTAAAAGTTAGTAAAACCTCTTCAAGAGTGTACGGGAAATAAACACAAAGTTTATTTAACGAGAATAAAAAAAAAGTTTAGAAATAAGTGCAAAGAACTATTGTACGACTAGAATGGTATCAGATATAACAGAGTTTTCTTTGTTGTTTTTCTTTACAAGAAGGAGAGAGAGTGAGAGAAGGAGTTTGAAGAGAAAACGCAACAATTCTACTGTGGAAAAGTTTTCACTATAATTTTTCATCAACTCAAGAAATAGATTTTACTCTGTGTCTACTTTAATGAATGAAAATACAAAAAAACAAAATAACTATTCATTGTTTTATATATTCTTGTTCCAGTGTTTGTTTTTGTTATTTGTTCCAGGGGAACAAAAACTCCTGCATTTTGTACGGCAGATACCCTCCCGGCATAATTTATAATGTTAATTTAAGTGATAGCTTTCAAGAATCCATCGAAAGTCAATTTTCTGGAACTGTCTGCAGTTAGCGTTATTCCAAGTTTAAACAAATCGGGTGTAAAATCTCATACGACTTTTCTTCACACTTCCATTTCTTATTAGTGTTTAAAACCAACGGCATTTTTATGGAGAAAATCACGAAAAACTGAAAAACCTATTCAGTAAAGTCGCACTTCCGATCAACCGATTTTCTTCAAACTGGGAATTTTGGCAATCTATATCATTCTAATTAATATTATTTAGTTGACAGAATTAATATAGCACATTGTTGAACTGAAATACTACAGTAGAGGAAAACATAGCCCCACTCGTCCCTGAGAAATGAAGTTTCCCTTAGAAATGTAACAAATCAAAGTTATATCTCTTTGTGCAAGTAGTTAATATATCAAGTTTAAAGAAAATTGTTGGAGCCATTTTCGAGAAAATCGCTAAAAATTAAAGAAAAATCCATTTAGTAAAGTTACACTTCCGGTAGAGGAATTTTGACAAACAACTTACTGTCAAATCCCTAAACGGATTGATTATCAAGTTTGAACTTTTTTGAGATTTTTCTGTTTTTGAGTTATGCTGTTCACATAGTTACACACAAACAGACCATTGTGATGATGGGATTCGGGAAACAGGGTATCACTATTTATATCAGTGTCCCCATTTCCTGATACTAGGTTTCGCGAATTTGGGTGGGTATCACGCTCGCAGGACTGCCTGGGAGGGTTTTGGAGCTGAAAGATATCTTAGTATACTGTAGACATGTTCTTGTGAAGGATTGGGAGAAGGCGGAACTATTCCTCGAGGGCAAACCAACCAACTCCCGCCCACCCTAAAAGAAATGCTTGCAAAAATCTATATCTTCCCTGCTAACAACGACCCCCTCGAATCCATTCCTCAGCACGTGAGTGCAGAGCAAGCTCTGCTGGGCTGACTCAGGTTCCCGTGGTACCATTATGTAGAGAGTCCCTGCTAGAGACTCCTACATAAAGGTCTAGAATGGTCACTGCTGAGGTCACTAAGGCAAGCCTGTCCATAGGCCTACGGTTTTGCAACACCTTCCTGACAAGACCGGGACTTTGCCCTCCCATTCAGATGAAGCGGGTATTCCGTACCCAAAGTATACTGTAGATAAAACGGTAGACTACCGGGGAAGATTAATTAGGAGGATAAAATGGGAGGAAATTGGGGAGGGGGAGGTAAAAGCTACATAGGCTTAGGTCCCGCGCCATAGGCACCAGTTATAATAATAATAATACACACAAACAGACCATTTCTATAAAACACTTTTTTGAACTGAGGGGACCTCAAAATATGACACCATTACAATACTTTTCTCGTACTTAGGAGTAAAAGAAAGTAATAATCGGTTGCTGAAGTACGAGTTTAGTTAGCTGTCTTTTTTCTTTTTTTTTAATATTTCTGCAATTTTCTCCATAAAGACACCATCGGGTTTCATTAAACTTAGTATACCTACTAACTATACATACAGAGACATACCACTTTCGTTTTGTGACTTTTCTCCACAAAATTTATTTTAAAGGGGTTGTGGGGTGTGGTGGGGCTGAAATGTCACGCTTCTGTCAAGAAAGCCATCTTATACAGTTTTTTGGATACGCAAGTGATATATCACTGAAAAAAAAAATAATATTCAGTCAAAGTTATAAGTTTTAGGGAAATTCGCGTGAGTGTTTCACACCAGATTTTTTTTTTTTTATTTCAACAGGAAAACTCGAATTTAGAAGATTACAAACTGAAAATATAGCTATTTTTAATGTATTAGTAGCAATAGAAAATCATCAAGAGTGAAATTGCTTACAAAAAAAGGAATCTCCTTATTAGAACTGCAGACAGAGAGTAAGAAGGGATGAAAGAAAACTGGAGATTTGTTGCTGGAGAATTGTTTGGTCCAAATTGAGAAGCTGGAGAGGATTGTTAAAGATTGGACCAGACTATTTTGTCTGGGATGAGTTTTCCTTAACCCATTTTACTGGACTCTTTGGCACTGATAACCCATGATCCTTTATTTAACTACATTGTTGTTGATTTTCTTTGAATATCACATAATTATAGAATTTATTTTTATTTATATGATTTAATTAAATATATTTTAATGTTTTGTTTCAGAAGGGAGAACCAGAATGCACTTCATGGTATGTAACTCTCATTTTTGTTGATTACTTTGCATGTATAAATTTGGGTATATATCTATAATCTTTCAGGTTTCCGCAGCCGTTAGAATGCAAAACACTAATATCTTCGCATTATACTAAATGCAAACATAATTCGGATTTTCAGAGACATTTTCCGTGATAACCTGCTTCTTTCTGTGGTCATCGAGCAGTTTCGGGCATTCGCCCATCATCAAGATGTTTTTGTTAAACAGTGTAATAACAAAGACTTGCACAGAACAAATACAGTTGATACATATTTGCTCTGTGCAAGTCCATGTTATTACACTGTTTAACAAAAACATCCTGATGATGGGTGAACGCTGAAAAACCGGTAAATGACTACAAAAAGAAGCAGGCTATCACGGAAAATATCTCTTATGCTTTCCAGCTCTGCGGAACCAACTACCACAACAATAATTAAGAGTTGTTGGATTGGATACAAAACCAATACACTGGCAACTCTATTAAGAACTAGATGGTTGTAAAACAAAGCAGTATATGGGCAGGGCTTAATAACAAGACATTCGTCTTGAACGTGGTATGGCCATACGGATTAAGTCCCGCCAAAGACAAGTGCAATCTACTGTTTTATTACTTTGTTTTACAGACATTCACTCTGATAGACGCAAATTCACTCATTGTGAAGACGAATGTTCTGCTAATGCAGACTTTATCCGTTTTGTTTTCTTAATACATGAATATGTTCTTTAAGTCTTGTTTGACTAATGTTTTGGTATGCCCTATATAAAATTACAATTGTAATATGGGTGAAACGTTGATTTATACCATACAACTGTGGTCTCAACCCAACGCTGCTAGTGTTTTATATATAAAATACTATATTGCATCATTTAGACTAAATCACAAGTCGAAATAATATAGAAACTTCTTACAATGAATATTGTATAGTTCTAGAGGAAAAATCAGAGGAGTGTACAGTTGGGCGTTTTTTAGGGATATTTATTTAGAGCGATTTTCTTTTTCTTCTCTTGGAATTCGTTTGAAAAATCCTGGATTTTTTTTTTAATTAAAATGATTGAAAATTGAAGGTTTGTGTTGTTAGCAAGAATCCAGCTATCAAATAATCTATTAGACTATTATACCACACGGTTTCTCTGAATTTGTTATACCACTAATCAAAGGTACCTAGATCCATCACTTAGTTTCAAACTGATTTTAGTTAGCTGGAAGATCATGCTTCTCTTCAAAGTGTCGCTAGTTAAGTTTAGATTCTCCTATCGATATTATAATGAAGTCAATTGAACATTTAATTAAAATTATAAGATTGAAGATAATTTGTCAGCAATAACTAAATAAACTGAAGTAAAGGAAAAACGTTTCGTGTTTCATACTGGATTTTTTTTTTTTTCTATTTTTTAAATGTAAAACGGAGGCTCACTATAGATTACTGGAGAAGTTAAAGAGTTCCCTATACAGCAATCTATTAGGATATTGATTTTATACTGGAGAACCTTAATAAGTTTAAAGGGAAAATGTTAGAAGAAAATGTTCGGGCGCTGTTTCACCAATGAGAAAATCACCTATATATATTGTCTCATATTCCACCCTTAAAGTTAAGTACTGATAAAATTACCAACCTGTAAATGGGGGAACCCATATAAAAGAGGTTGTTTAATCAGGATATTAAATTAATTTTATGCAGTTTTAAAATAGTTGCACATCTGAAGTTGCAGCATTATCTGCATATTTTTTTACTTTCTCTTACTCCTAGTAAAGAGGAAGTATTGTAATCGTGCCAAATTTTCGAAAATGAATTTTCACCGTAAATATCTGTTTGGAGGTCCCCTAAATCCAAAAAGTGGTTTTCAGTGTGTTTATATGGACAGCATAGCTCAAAAATGAAAAATCATAGACAGTTCAAACCTGATATTCCGTTTAGGTATCACCATAGGATTTGTACGTTATCTGCCTCAACCGGAAGTACCACTTTACTGGTTGCTTTTTTTACTTTTTTGCAATTTTCTCAACAATGCCTCCAACGATTTTTTTTTCAAACTTGGTACATCAACTACACATACAAAGAGCTACAACTTTTATTTGAAACATTTCTCCGATAAAATTCATTTAAGGTTACTTTTGGGACAGAGATGGGATTACGGTTTCCACTAAAGTGCTATATCAGTTTATTATACAATTCTGTCTGCCAACTAAATAATATTGATTTGAATTAAATATGTTGTTGAAATTCCGAGTTTGAAGAAAATCAGATGACCGGAAGTGCATTTACTTTACCACTTTAAGAAAAAAAATGATTTTTTTTTTTCTTCATTTTTTCGCGATTTTCTCAAAAATGGTTCCGACGATTTTCTTGAAGCTTCCTATATAATCAACACATACAAAGATTTCTCTGGGAAAATTCATTTAAGGCACTTCTAGGGGAAGGGTGGGGTTATGTTTTTCTCTGAAGTGCTATCATTCAAACAAATTAATTAGAAATAAATAGATGGCCAAAATTCCGAGTTGCAAGAAAATTAGTAAACCGGAGTTGCGCTTTTACTGAACAGTTTTTTTTTCTCCAGTTTTCGACAAATTTCATTAAAAGTTGGTACACTAACTATAAAATTTGTCAATTATAATTTTGTGATATCGGAGTAAGCGAAAGTTGTGTGAGTGTTTCACACCAGATTTTTTTTTTTTTTCACGTTCTCTTACTCCTCCTAGGTAATAGGATGAGTGGCGATCGTGCAACCGTTGAATATGAAAAAAATGTTTTTAGCGAACCGTCTGTATGTGTGTGTATGTGTTTGTGTTTGTGTTTGGTGAATATGTTAATAAATTGTCTCGAAAACGAAAAGTCTTAGGAAGTTGAACATTAGGTATTATCCACCGCATCAGACATGAACATTTCGGGCAAATTCCATCAACCGGAAATGTGATTTTTATTGCATTTTTTTCCGGTTTTTCGTGATTTTCTCGAAAAGGGCTTCAAAGATTTTCTTAATTTTTTTTTTGTATACTATCTTCACATGTAATTGACCTATCACTTTTAATTGAAACTTTTTCAAATGTATTTCTTGAGGGTTCTAGAGGAGGCTTTATGCTTTCCACTAAAGGATCATTTCAGAATGATATATAGTTTTACCATCTACATAATATTAATACACATTAGAGGCATTGACAAAATTCCAAATTTTAAAGAAAATCAGTAAACCGGAAGTGCAATTTTATATAGTAGATTTTTTTTATAGAAACGTATAACTTTTTTTTGCAACATTTTTCGAAAAAAAAAAGGTGATTTTCGAGGAGTATTGGCAGTCTGTCGGTTAGTTTATTAGTAAATTGGCACAAGCTTTGTTGGTTTTGACATTTGAGTTCTTCACATAAGGCTGCTCAGGTATACAAGTATAATCTCCACCACCAAGTTTATGGCCAGCCCAACTAAATATTGGACGTTGCAATTTTAAAGAAAATTTCCTGGGTTAAATTAAATTAAGAGAAAGTCATGTGAGTGTTTCACAACAGATGTTTTTTTTTTTTTACTTTCTCGCGATTTTCTCAAAAATGGCAGCAACGATTTTCTTTAATGTGCTTGCACTAAACCTATACTTTTATACTGAACCTGTACTACTTTTATACTTTCATACTAAACCTGTACTTTTATTTGAAAAAACATAGTTCAAGGTAAATTGAATTTTGCAAGGTTCTGAGGGGGTTGCAACGTTATTAAACTTCCTTCGAAAATTCATTTGAGTATAAGTTTCTATCACTTATATAATATTAACCATCATTAAAAAAAAAAGACATAGAACTCCAAATTTATAGAAAATCGATTAACCGGAAGTGTCTCTAGGTTTTAATGAATTTTCACGGAAATGCATCTTTTAACTTGAAAATCTACACTGCACAATATAACCATCCTATCATTTTTATTTGAGACATTTGTGGGGGAGATGATGGACTTTTAGCCAGATTCTTAGGAGTTTGTGACTTTGACTTCAAGTTGTTATTAGGGTTACTGTAGTCGCTGGCTAAGCAACAAGAGTCCCCACTACCATGATATTAATGTTAACAATTCCACAGTTTGCGAAAATTTGTCAACGTTTCAATTATATTAAGATACCAGATTATTTTAGATTTTTCTTTGTTTAAAGTGATCCCAAATTTTCCGATAATTTTTCTTTTTAATAATACCAAGAAAAATTGTTAAACATAATTGAATCACTCAGCAAAACTTGTTCTAAAGGTCATTTTAATAATAAAGGCGTCCTTTCGAAAAAGTTACCGGAAGTAGACAGTGTGATACCTTTGTTATATCCTTATTGTTTCCTTTGTAAACGAATGACCTTTAAAGGTTCAATTAATGATTTTTAAGAGGGTTTATTGTTCTAACCAATTATATGTCGAAAATTGCACACAGTACCAATTAATATCTAATGCCACAGTTAATCTTTAAAGTGTATATCTAATGACTCAAAATACTTTTTACATTAATAATTTAAATTTTAGACGGATAACATAAAAGTTTTATTGGTTCTTAGATGGAATTGTTTGTTTATCTGTCCTGTTCTGTATCAGACTTTAATCCTTAACTAGTCATGTTTATCAGAAAGAGAGAACCTTTCATACAGCAATTGTTCACTCAGTTATCGTATCTCTTTCAAACCAATACCTGTTCTACTCTTTTAATATGAATTCAGAAAAATTTGAAATTCGTGTACTTTTGCGGCATTATTGGAAACAAAGATTTACTGGAGCGGCTGCTGCTCGAATAATATGTGAAGTGAGGGGGAGGATATTGTGAATGAAAGGATTACACAACGTTGGTTTAGGCGTTTCAATAGCGGCGATACCACCCTTAAAGATGAACCACGTTCTAGGCGCCCATCTGAGTGGGACATTGGGGCTATAGAAAGCGCAGTTAATGAAAATCCGTCAACCAGTACCCTTGTTGACTATTCTTGGTCCTTCTAGGGAAACAATACGCCGTCATCTCAAATCCCTTCCTTGGAAGAAATTTTAGGAGTTGCCGATTTGTACCCCATGATTTGACGGTCGCCCAAGCCCAACGTCGGGTTAACATATGTCAGCAACCGCTCACCAGTCATAAAGACACTCGTTTATTGAAAGGAATAGTCACTTGTGATGAGAAATGGATCTTTTACCGCAACCCTGACTCACAAAAGCACTGGTTAAAATCAGTTAGCGAATCCGGTTGTGAGATATGACAGGTTTGCACATAAAGTTATGTTGTGTGTTACGTGGAATTTCGAGGGTGTGGTGTACTTTGAATTGGTACCTGATGGTCTTGCTATAAATGCCGAACTTTATTCTCAGCAACTGGAGCGGGTGTGTGAAGTTCTGGTTCAGAAATATCCCGCCCTAGTCAATCGAAGAGAGTTCTTCTACAACAAGATAATGCTCGTCTTCCTACCGCTAGAATAACTCTGAATTAAATTGAAGAACTTGATGGTCCAGAACTTCTACCACACCTTGCATACAGCCCTGACCTCGCCCCCTCTGACTATTACTTGTTTCGCTCAATGGTTCATTTTCTTCGGAGGAGACAGTTCAATTATCCGGAAGAAGTCAAAAACGGTGTTCGCGAGTTCTTCGAATCAAAAGATTGGTGCCTGCGAGATCTTCAACAGTTGGCTGATAGGTGGCTCAAGACAGTCAAACACGAGAGCTTATACTTTGAGGGTTGAGCTGTAAGTTGTTATTTTTCAAATACAATTTTATTGCACTGTACAAGCACCGACAAAACTTTTGTGTCATCCATAGTAAATTAATCTTTTAGAAAATTTTCTTATTAATACTGTAATGAAAACGGTTACCGAAATATTTCCCGCATTACATCCATAAAAATACTTCATTAAATTCTCCTAAAACGATGGGATACAAAAAAAAAAAAACCTGGTGTGAGAATATAAAATAATATAATTTGATCAAGAAATATGTGTTTAAAATTGCAATATTTCCAATGATTATTTGGGCTAGCTATAAAAATGGTGATGGGAGTTTTCCTTATAAGGGTAGCGGCCTATGTGTAAACCAACAAAGCTTGTGGAAAAATGTACAGATCCCTCCAGAACCCTCCAAAAACCAATTTTCCCGGGAAAATGTTTAAAATAAAAATGATAAGTATTTATGGGTGTGTAGAAATAGAATAGAATAAAAGGGGGGGAGTAGCGGGCCTCATTTCACTGCGACCTACAATACGAGGTCTATTGAGGATCCCCTGAAATTGTAGCACATCCCCCAACTTCGCCCTCCTAATCAGGCCTAGCAAAGCTGAGAGCGGCTACGTCATGAAGCTCATATCTTCGGGATTGCCTTGTCCCAAGTTGAAGAAACCTTGTCTTCGCCAGGCCGGCACACATGTATGTAGAAATACGAAGTTTAAAGAAAATCGTTGAAGCTGTTTTCGAGAAAAACTAGAAAAACCAATTCAATAAAGCCCCCCTACGGGTTGATGCATTTTGCCTGAACATTTCGTGGCGAAATGCGGTGATTGCAAGTAATCTAAACAGAATACCTAAGTTTTGAGCTTCCTATAGATTTCTTTTTTGAGATATTTTATTCACCCACCACACACACACACACACAAACACAGATTTTTTTTAAAAAATCTTTTATCTTAGTGGATTTCCAAAGATATATTTCTGAATTCAAAATCACTTTCAAAAAACTAGATACAAATATAATTTTTACAGCTCTAAAATAGAGTAATAATGGCTATTTCATTTAAGTTTTAGATTAATGAAGCAATTGTGTCAAATATGTGAGCTGTAAATGTTATTAGGTAGGGATATATAGCAACCTGGTGTATTCATTTAAAAACAAGAGCAAGTGTTTCAATGTGGTATATTATGGGGACTATATAGTATATAGCTTAATCCATATGCGGTTTCGTTAAATGGTAGAACTAGCTGGTGGTATGGGAAATCAAGAAGTACGTTATACTGCTTAACAATTATAAACTGGTATATCTGTGGCTTGTTAATTACATTTAAGAAGAGACACATAGTGAGTGAGTGAGTGAGTGAGTGAGTGAGTGAGTGAGAGAGAGAGGAGAGAGAGAGAGAGAGAGAGAGAGAGAGAGAGAGAGAGATAGTCAGTCAGTGTGTGATATAGTCTGAGAGAAATCGGAGAAGTTCTCTAAGGAAGTTGAAAATGTTGAGTGAATGGTGCAGAAGTTGTAGATACAGCAGACAGTGATGTGTTACTGTACATACTTACATTACCTTGACGCTTTACTTATAGTTATTATTTAGATTACTATCCTCGTAGAACTGAATTCATTTTAACTAGTATATAAAATCTTGTATTAAGCTTAGAAAACACTGGGAAGGGAAGGGAATAGCTAAGTAGTTAGCGTACCGGACTCCCACGCGGAAGACCCGGGTTCCAGTCCAGCTGTGCTACCCTTAGATTTTTTTTTCTTCCTAGGCGCCTCTACAGCTCATTGTCACAGTGTTGTCTGTAACGGGAGAATACTGTGCGGAGGCCGGCAGTGCACTGAGAAGGCTCCGGACGCCAATGACCATAGATGTTGACGCCCCTTAAATTAAAACAAAAAAGAAACTGGGATGAAACTATCACTGGGACTTTTTCTTATCACAAGTAATAGAGCTTAATTAACAAAGTAAACGATCAAAATTGACATTAAACAACGAAATTCTGATATACAACTGGCAGCTCTGAAACCTATCTGGACTTACGGGCTGGTACTATGGGGGTCAGCCAATCTATCGCCTACAATTCAATCCAAAATTCTTCGCCGTATAACTAATGCTACGAACGATGTGTCCAATAAAACTATCCATAATGATTTAAAGATACCAATTTTCAACTTCAACTTAATTTAAAGTCCCTGCAAAAAATTGCATCCTAAACCCGCTGATTCATCATCTGCCAACTCTGAATCCTATCGTGATAGCCCCATTCGATTCAAGCGGGTTGGCCGCGATATTCTCTTGGCGATGAAGGTCATTAAATCAATACTGCAGCCACCACTGGGTATCACTCGCTCCTCACACTTCTCGATATGTCATACTCGTACTTCTTTAAATTTCGGAAAGCTGACTGCATAGTATAAACATATCACTGTTATTTGAACAACATTTTCCCCTCTTCAAAAAAAATTGATTTTGTATAGTTGTGCGGAATTTATAGCGTTAAAGTTGAAATGGTAAAGTTTTAGTGTTTTTAGTTAGAGCGCTATATTGGGCCACAATATAATCATCACTTCTCTACCTGCCAAGATTAGTAGGTAGGTATTCCCCCCGTCGCCACCTCTATATTTTTATTAGGACAAATATGTAAAATTTGAATGTAAAGAAAACAAACTTTTCATTTTATGTATGATTGAAGTGAAAATAGAGTGTTTCACACACGATTTTTTTTCTTTACTTTCATTGGACGAACATTGTCGAACTTATTACCCGATATTTTGAGGAGTAGGGTAATGAACGGATAATGTTATTCTAAAGAATAATATTTCGAATTGGTTAAAGATTAAAGAATTTTCACAGTTGTGAGCGGCGACTGTTTTCATTTTATTTACATTAGCACACCCAACAGCGGTGCAGGACTACTATAAAAAATGAGTATTCATTAAAGATGTTGATAAAGAAAAACTGCAAGGAAAACTGAAAAGTTTATTGTTGGTAAAGTTTATGTTTTGTAATTAATTAGGAAAATGGAAAATTAAATTTAATATTTTTCCCCCTCCCATACTTTCTCACACTTTATCATGAAAATTAACTTTCTAATTTTGTTAATTATCGTTAATGAAGTAAGAACAACCAACATTGTATTCTTGTCAGGTTTTTAATATTAAATTTTCATTAGAAGTGTAAGTTTTTAGGAAAGTAACGTTTTCAATGTTTGCAACACATTTAAGGTTTTGTTTGTTCCGTGTAGCCTGCTTTGGGATGACCATCTGATTTCCGGTTTCGCCCATCTTCAGATTAGTCTTGATAGACAGTGTGATATCATAGACTTGCTTGGGATAAAAACAATTGACACTTAGATGCTTTATTCTAATGTTTCCCGGATTTTTAGTTATACATTTTTTTCTTCTACATAAGCTTGCAAGTCATTATATTCCGAAATGAATTTTATAAAAGATGGTTCAAGATATAGAATATAATGGATGTGAGAAGGTGAGAGATCTAGAGTGAATGGGTTTTAAGAGAAATCAACTAGAATAAATGCTGAACACTGTATAATGAATATAACACACAACTTACAAGGACTTTACAAGTATAATAGAAGTTAGGTAGTTAGGAGATATATAAAGATGAGAAAGGTAGTAGAAGTTTGCTGACTGGTTGTTAACTGGTCGTAAACTGTTGTAAAGCTGTTCTCTTGTAGGGCTAGTTCGGCTGTGTATACATAGAATCTCCCACTCTAATCTGGCCTTCTTCATCATCATCATCATCATCATCATTCAGCGGCACTACAATTCATTGCTGAGTCTTGGCATCCTCAACCGTGAGGTTACATGATAAGTTATATTTCAGACGGTAGGACTATCAATCCCTCGTGCCCTAGCCTTGTGGTGGGGCTGCCACATCGGAGCCATCAGGCATGCTCCCCCATCTGGGGCGTCGTCCTAGGGAAGGTAGCCCTAGGGTATGTCCTGTATGTCTTCATGGGGTGTATGTGTTTTTTTTTTTAAATATCTTTATTACCACCATGCTCCGCTCATTTGAGCACTACAAGAAATTTACAAAAAATTAATACATGTATAAAATGCTCATTACAGCTTACATTTAAACTAAAATACATATTTATGCGGACAAAATTACATATTATGAACATGGCTGTTACATGAAAACATTTAGAAATATTTACACTTATGTAAAAATAGTATAAAATATTAAAGTACGGATATACGACAACACAAATTAATGAAGGAAATTCACATTAATTAACTTTATTTAAAACATTAGCTATTATAGATACAATATTAACTACTCTTTTTTTATTTGTATAATATTTTATTTTATTTTTTATTGTTATTACTTTTATTTTTATTTATTTGTATATTTTTTTATTTTACTTATATTGTAATTTTATATATATATACATTTTTTTCGTTTATTTATTTATTCTTTTTTTT
>JAAEAF010010669.1:0-23648 GCA_011037195.1 Triatoma infestans | reverse complement strand
GTAACATTAATACAAATTTATTTCGCAGAAATTTATCGCCACAAATTTCACAAGACTATCATAAAAAAAAACAGTTGTTTTTACTTTCTCTTACTCCTAGTAAGAGGAAGTATTGTAATCATGCCAAAGTTTCGATATCGAGTTTTCACCGGAAATATCCGTTTTGAGGTCCCCTGAGTCCAAAAAAATGGTTCTTAGCAAATGGTCTATGTGTGCAAGCGCGCGCGTGTGTGTGTATGTATGTATGTGAACAGCATAGCTCAAATACAAAAGCGCGCAAAAAGTTCAAATTTGATATTCTGTTTGCGTATCACAATGGGATTCGGTAGTAGCCAGCTGTCAAAATTCCTCGACCGAAAGTATCACTTTACTGAATGTTTTTTTTTTCTTCACTTTTTTGCAATTTTCTCAAAAATGGCTCCAGCGATTATCTTTAAACTTGATATATCAACTGCACTTACAAAGATTTACAATTTTTATTTGAAACATTTCTCCGAAAAAATGCATTTAAGGGCACTTTTAGGGGGTGAGGGGGTGGTTGGTTGTCCTCTAAACTGTCATTTCAGTTTACTATACAATTCTATAGTAAGAAAAATAATATTAATTAGAATTAAATGTGTTGATGAAATTCCGAGTTTGAAAAAATCGGTTGACCGGAAGTGCGTTTTTACTAAAATGTATTTTTCAGTCTTTTGGTATTTTTTTACTTTCTTGCAATTTTCTCAAAAATGGTCACGACGATTTCTAGTACACATACAAAGATCTACAACTTCTATTTAAAACATTTCTTTGGAAAAATTCATGTAAGGGCATTTTTGTGGGAGGGGTAAGGTTATGTTTTTCTCTAAAGTGCTATCATAGTTGATTATACAATTCTACCATTCAAATAAAATAATTAGAAATAAATAGATGGCCTAAAATTCCGAGTTTCCAGAAAATTAGTAAACCGGAAGTGCGCTTTTATTGAACTTTTTTTTCAATTTTCGACGAACTCCAACGTATTTCATTAAATTTAGTATATTAACTATAAACTTTGTCAATTACAATTTTGAAAGCTGAATTAAGAGAAAGTTGTGTGAGTGTTTCACACCAGATTTTTTTTTCAAATAAAAGTGCTAGGAAGAAAATCTTGATAGTAGTTTTTGAAAAAATTGCGAAATAACTCAAAAACTAATTCTTTAAAGTTGCACTTTATTCAGAATTTTTTCTTCAAATTTGCAATTTCAATAAATGATGGTGGAATGTATACTATTGCATTGTTATGGTCTTTAGGAAAGCTTAACGATACTAACACCCCCCCCCCCCAGGAACCCTCTCAAAAAATCAATTTCTGGGAAAAAATGTTTGATATAAAAGTTGCAGGCATGTATGTGTGTAGCTAATGTAATATAGAGAAAATAATCGGAACAAAAAATGAAAAAAAAAAAAAAAAAAACACAGTAAAGTCGCATTTCCCGGTTGATGTATTTTGTCCGAAACTTTCGTATCACAGCGGGTGTAGTTTCTCAAACCTAAACTGAATGTTAGGTTTAAGCTACCTGGAAGTTTTCGTTTTTGAAAAAAATATATGTTAAAACTTTTACACATATTGGGTGCCGCAGACACCCAAGGCGAGATGGCAAGTAGCAGGTGAAAAAACAAAAATGAAAATGCAAAAAATGAAAACGAGACTTACCCTTTGGTGAAGGTGAATGATGAATTGAAGAAGGGTTGATGAGACGAATGGCGGACTGAGAAAGGAAGAGGTGGCATATGTTTGTATGTGGTGTGCGTGTGGGTGTGGGTGCGTGAGGGCGAAAGAAAGAAACTCAGGTGAGCGTAGAAGGATTAGAATGCTTCTTTAGAAGCGGATGATGCCGTAGTTGAAGCGGCGGGTGATGGCGAATCCTCTAAGGCACAGATGAAATAGCCTCGTGAAGGTGATGGCGCGTAGAGATGAGTCTTGGTACTCCGTGAGGAGTCAATATTAATAAACACGGCGAATAGGCGCGTATAAGGCGACACAAATTTTAAGGCGAAATTAACAGGACACCACAGACTAAGAAGAAGCGGTAAAACAGAGGTTAGTTAGTCGGACGACAGAAGAAGAAAACGGCACAAACACTGTTGCTGAGGCGAACTGTAGAAGACAAGTGAAGAAATTTTATATGAAGAGAACGTTTTAAGAGTGTGGGAAAAAAGTAAGGCGCCAACCCCTAGAGATGAAAGGCGCCGACAATCCCATCACCAACAGAGAGAGAGGTAAAAGGCGGAAGAGAAAGAGGGAAACATGCATGCGATGAATAACAATTTAGAAACAGCGAGGCAACGTTAATCTCTCAAAGATGCCGTGACCTAACACAGACCATTCGCTAATAACATTTTGTTTGTTTGTCGAAGTTCCCTGAGAGGACCTCAAAACATGTATTTTGCGGTGTTTGAAACTCAATTTCGAAAATTTAATACTATCGCAATACTTCCTCTTGTTAAGAGTAAGAGAAACTAATTAAACACTAAGATTTGCGAAAATCGCACGATTCCAACACTTACAACGTGGGAAATAAAGGAGAAATAATATCCATTAAAGAAAATAAAATAAGTATGTAAGAAATAAACATTCAGATAGAGTTTTGCTAATCATATTGCTATCCGTATAAAACATGATGTAGATATATATGTGTGTGTGTGACACATGAATTAATCCAATAGAAATTCCCACAAATTATTGAATACAAAACGGATTGAGTAAAAGCAATAATGAGACAATTGGGTTAACTTGGGAAAAAGGGCTATAAGGAATAGGATTTTGCTTTAGTACTTGTGTTGATCCCCATTACAGAAAGATGTGCTTCAGGCTAACAAGTAACTCCATTACTTCATTTTATAAGCTTCCCTTCTACAGCTTATCCCATGACACTTTCCTTTCGGCTTTATGTGACACTCTTTTCATATTTGTTGTTATTTCTCACTTATTATTGTAGAGAATTAAGAGGTGATATTAAATTACTAAAATTAAATATGATTTTGTGTAATTATTTTTTTTTTAAATTTGGAGCGAAGTGAGTGTAATTTTAATTGACAGATTCTTTTTAATTTTGGAATTTTTAATAAACTAATAATTCCCCCCATGAATATATCCTCAAAACTAGTGAGGTTGGTTAAACTAACGATGTCTGGAATATCGTGTGTTGTGCGTCTTCAGACTGAGGTATCACCCGAAGACGCTCTAGCCTGCCTTCTGTTCAATCTGGTATTAGAAAAAGTAATTAGAAAATCCGATATACAGACCTCAGGCACTATCGGTAATAAATCCGTCCAAATACTAGGATACGCAGACGACGTAGACATCGTTGCAAGATCCCTCTCAGCGCTAAAAAACGCTTTCCGTGCACTTCAGAAGGCGGCACTACCTATGGGCCTCACGATCAACGAAAGTAAAACAAAAGACATGTATATCGGAGGTGGTAATGGGGCTCCTGGAGACGGTATTCAAATAGACTCCTTCTTTTTTGCTAAAGTTGAAGAGTTCGTCTACCTTGGCTCCCAAGTCAATACCTCCAACTTCATTTCGCAGGAAATCGGCAAAAGAATAACGATAGCTAACAGATGCTATTTAGGTCTGACCCGATATATGAATAGTAGCCTGATCTCCAGGAACACGAAAATGAGGCTATATAAAACATTGATTCGCCCAGTTTTGGCGTACGCCTCTCAGACATGGACCATTCCCAAAGTCGATGAGGATAGGCTCCTGATCTTTGAAAGAAAAATCCTTCGAAGGATCTTCGGTCCTGTGAAGGAGGGGGATGTGTGGAGACGGAGACGAAACAGGGAGCTACACCAACTGTTCGGAGAGGTGGATGTGGTACGTGTGATAAGATTGGGAAGACTGAGCTGGGCGGGGCATGTTGCGAGAATGGATGGCGGATCGAATCCCAGAAGATTGCTCGAGATGGAGATAGGTGGAAAGAGAGGTGTGGGCAGACCAAAGTTGAGATGGGAGGATGGTATCATTAGTGACACAAGAAACCTTTTAAAGGTGAGAAATTGGAAAGCGGCTGCAAATGACCGGGAACTATGGCATGGACTCATTGGAGAGGCTAGGACCCACCAAGGGCTGTAACGCCAATTAGATAGAGATAGATAGAATAATTCCCCTCAACTATTTGAGTGATAGAGTTAAGTGGCAGGTAGCTGAATGTGGCAGTCTGACTTTGTATTGCAGACTGTGTGACCGCGCCACTATCTAGCCCAAGAATATTGGTCATGCAATTTAAATTTAAATATAACAGCTTTCCCAGAATCAACTTAAAAACAATTTTTCTTTCCAGAACAAAATTTCATATAAAAGCTACTGGTATAGATTTATGCTTCCAAGTTAAATGAAAATGGTTTGAATCATTATCGAGGAAATTTAAAAAAAAAACTCAGTAATCTATTCGGTAAAGTCGCATTGCCGATTAAACAGATTTTCTTCAATTTTATAATTTTAGTAATGCT
Source organism: Triatoma infestans (assembly GCA_011037195.1). Classification (NCBI taxonomy): domain Eukaryota; kingdom Metazoa; phylum Arthropoda; class Insecta; order Hemiptera; family Reduviidae; genus Triatoma; species Triatoma infestans. The sequence continues at coordinate 19,169 of JAAEAF010010669.1, read as the reverse complement.
TTTAAACCATGCTTAATATTGGATGGAAATTTAGGTGTTAGAACCATATACCGAGGATGACACAAAAGTTTTGTCGGTGATTCTACAGTACAATAAAATTGTATTTGAAAAATAACAACTTACAGCTCAATCCTCAAAGTATAACCCCTCGTGTTGGACTGTCTTGAGTCTTAACCTATCAGCCAACTGTTGAAGACGTCGCAGGTACCAGTCTTTTTCTTTAGATTCGAAGAACTCGTCAACACCGTTTTCGACTTCCTCCTGATTATTCAATGTCTCTCCCGAAGAAAATGAGCCATTGAGCGAAACAAGTAATAGTCAGAGGGGGCGAGATCAGAGCTGTATGCAGGGTGTGGTAGAAGTTCTAGACCATCAAGTTCTTCAATTTTATTCAGAGTTATTTTAGCAGTATGAGAACGAGCATTATCTTGTTGTAGAAGAACTCTCTTCCGATTGACTAGGGCAGGATATTTCTGAACCAGAACTTCATACACCTGCTCCAGTTGCTGGGAATAAATATGAATAGTTTGCATTTATGAGCAAAATGTTCTGGAGCGGATAGAGGAAAGAAGGCTGTGCTGGTTTGGACATGTATTTAGGATGGAGGATGAAAGGGTAGAGAGCCAGATGATGGAATGGGAAGTGGACAGCAGGAGAAAGAAAGGGCAGCCTAGGAAAACTTGGTTAGGTCTCCTGATGGAGTCTCGCAGGTACCAGTGGAGTACTTTGAACTGGTTCCCTGATGGTCGTTTGTTCAATTTGTTTTTTTTTTCAGAAGTTTCCAATAATGAGGCTTTCCTCGGCCGAATATGTCGTTCAGTTTCATGTCGAACTTCTACCACACCCTGCATACAGCTCTGACCTCGCCTCCTCTGACTATTACTTGTTTCGCTCAATGGCTCATTTTCTTCGGGAGAGACATTCAATAATCAGGGGGAAGTCGAAAACGGTGTTCACGAGTTCTTCGAATCTAAAGATAAACACTGGTACCTGATGGAGTGGAAATAGACGTAGCGCAGAGGATGCAGTCGAATGAGAGAGCTGGGAGGAAAAACTGAACGACATATTCGGTTAAGGAAAGCCTCATTATTGGAAACTCCTGAAAAAAACAAAAGCAAATCGAACAAACGACCATCAGGGAACCAGTTCAAAGTACTCCACTCCCTCGAAATTCCACCAAACACACAACATAACTTTATGTGCAAATCTATCATGTCTCACAACCGAATTCGGTAACTGGTCTAGTTTTAACCATTGCTTGTGTGTGTCAGGGTTGCGGTAAAAGATCCATTTCTCATAACAAGGGACTATTCTTTTCAAAAAAACGAGTGTCTTTAGGACTGGTGAGCAGTTGATGACATATGTTTACCCGATGTTGGGCTTGGGCGGCCGTCAAAACATGGCGTATAAATCTGCAACTTCTAAAATTTCTTCCAAGGGATTTGAGATGACGGCGTATTGTTTCCCTAGAAGGCCCAAGAATAGTCGACAGTTGGCGGGTATTGGTTGACGGATTTTCATTAACTACCCTTTCTGTAGCCTCAATGTCCCACTCAGATGGGCGCCCAGAACGTGGTTCATCTTCAAAGGTGGTGTCGCCGCTGTTGAAACGCCTAAACCAACGTTGCGCGGTCCTTTCATTCACAATCCCTCCCCCTCCACTTCACATATTTTTCGAGCAGCAGCCGCTCCAGTAAATCCTTGTTTCCAATAATGCCGCAAAAGTACACGAATTTCAAATTTTTTTGAATTCATATTAAAAGAGTAGCACAGGTATTTGGTTTGAAAGAGATACGATAACTGGGTGAACAATTGTTGTTTGAAAGGTACTCTTTCTGATAAACATGGCTAGTTAAGGATTAGTGTGATACAGAACAGGACAGATAAACAAACAATTCCATTCAAGAACCGACAAAACTTTTGTGTCATCCACAATATTTCATCGAAGTGGTACCTTATAGGGAAACTTAACTGTGCGCAGTCTCCGCAGGAAACCTTCAATAATCAATTTTTTGGGAAAAATATTTGTATTAAAAGTGATAGATCTATAGGTGTATAGTATGCGAAGTTTAATGAAAATTGTCGGGGGCTTTGATGAGAAAATCTGGTGGAGCTAAAAAAAAACTATTCAGTAAAGTCGCACTTCCGGTTGCTGGATTTTCACCAAAACCTCCTTACTGTTTGATGCGCTAATGATGGTACCTAAACGAAATATCAAATTTGAACTTCCTGTGACCTATCGTTTTTCAGATATTTTTTTCGTAGTTAAGGGACCTCAAAACATCCATTGCCGGCCAAAACTCAAGTTTCAAAAATTTGACCAATATATTCTCTGTAAAGGAACGTTAAAATGAACAGGCTTGATTGTTATAGGCAAAAGTTGTTCAGGCGATTCATTTCAAAGTCTTCATTTTAATTGCCGCTTTAAATGATTCAAAATACATTAATTTCTAGCTACTAGTTACTAGAAATATTGCAATCATGTCAAATTTTCGACACTCATATACACGTTTTGAAGTCCCTTGAGTCAGAAAAAATAGTTATTAGAAATTAGTGTATTTTTTAGAAAATACATTTTACTGAATAAGCTAACCAGTTTTCTGCAATTTTCTCCAAAATGGCTTTAACGATTTTTTTTTTTTTAAACTTACAATATTAACAAAACCATAATATAAAGTGCTACAAGTTTTATGGTGGTTGGTTCCGCACAGCTGGAAAGCAAAAGAGATATTTTTCGTGATAGCCTGTGAAATGTTATTGGTGATATTGTGTTGTAGTAGTAGCTTGTAGCGTGAGCGGTTTAGTAAAAAGGCTTGTGTGTATGTTTGAAATAGAGATAGAAGTAATAAGAAATAATCAAGAGATCACCACTGTTTTTAAAATAACTAAATTATTCTCTAAGTGAATTTAAATACTTTACAATATCACAACTATTATGTTTATGAATCAATTATTTATCTAGATTAAGTGCAAAACTCTTATGTTTTAACTTATGACTGGCACTGATGCTAAGAGAGCGAAAGACAAGTGTTCTGATTGAATGTCTAGTTCAGACTGTCTTGAAAGAATGCCTTCTAATTCTTAGTTCAAATCTTCTCCTTTGAGAAGAACTCCTTTATGAACTCTTCTTGTAACTGGGTTCTATAAAGTCTTCTACCTGGGTATACCCTTTTTGCCAGCGAATGTTGAAATATTCTTGAAATAATATTTTTCAAATAAAATATATTTCTGGCATCCATCACACTTGCTTCTTTTTGTATCCATTTGTGGATTGTATTGAACTAAATCTGCTGTGTACACTGTTTTATGACAAAAAGCATCCTGCTGATGGGCGAACGCCTGAACCCGGTCGATGATCACAAAAAGAAGCAGGCTATAATGGAAAATGCTACAACATTTATTAGAAGCATATTTCCGGGAAAAATTCATTTAAGAAGGGTTTGGGGGGGGAGAGGAGCGGGAGTTATGTTAAGTCCTCCTCTTATTTCAGTTAATTATATCATTCTTTTATCTACATAATATCATTTACAATAAAATATAATGCCAAAATTCGTGTTTGAAGAAAATTGGTTATGCGGAAGTGTGTATAACTATAATATATATATAATAATAATAATAATAATAATAATAATAGTATTGTGTATTTATTAAAGAAAATATGTTTTAACAAAGTTAATACACAAAATATGGCAATGGAATATTCTCCGTCTGCCAGAGTTGACAATTTTTGTTTTCTATAATTTTTATTATTTGATATATTTATATTTTTATAATTCTTGTATTTATATTTAATTGGTATACTATTTAATGTTCTAACAGTTAAATACTAATAGGTTTTAAAGCATTTTAACCTAATATAAAATAGATTGTGAGTAATACTTTAATATGAAATTTAATAATTAAATTCTTGAAACAGCAGATCTCTATATTTTTTTTGGCGTATAACACATATTTATATATTGCCACCCAGTTAGGACCATTTAATACAGAAATCAGTTCCTCCTCCGTTAAGAATTCTTTATTAAAATATTGTTTACGGTAAGGTTTTTAAAATTGGGCATTTTGCTAAAAAATGAAAGCAATTTTCTATTGTTTTCAAATTGCACAGAGAAACACAAATGGAAAGAGCCCTAATGATTCTTTTAGATCTCACGGTCTATAATTTAAATTTAGTGCTTCTGCTCTTGCTTTAAAAATAACCCTGGATTACATCTGTGTCATACTCAGTCACTAAAATATGTGTTTTCACCTAATGAGAGGTTAAGTTTTTTTTTTTATATAAAAGATGACATTTTGCATTTGAGGCTCTTGACAAGTAATTATTTTTATTGGTTTCCTCAATACGCGGCAGAAGTCGTACAGCCATTTTACCAAACCTTCTTGCCGCAGAGAATCACAGACCCTAACATTTATATTATACTTCTCTTCTAGAGCTATCAATTCTTTTAACCAGAATATCTTTTTACACATCAAACTTTACTGAATAGTTTTCCCAGTATTTTTCGACATTCTCCATAAAGACAACAACGGAATTTCATTAAACTTGTTCACCCTAACCATACATACAAGAGACCTATCACTTTTGTTTGAATTCATTTAAGGGAGGAAGATTTTGGAGGAGATTGATTTGGGCTTTCCTCAAATAAGTAGTTCTAATAACGTTTAGATTCTCCCTCTAATGTTGAAGGCAATTAAATCCATCTCGTAAGAATTATATGTTTGAGAAGAATTAGCCAATTATAACTATGTAAACTGCAGTAAGAGAAAGTTGTAAGAGTGTTTCCCAACAGATTTTTTTTTAAACATTATTATATATTTCTGTCCAGCTGGGCTACCCTTAAATTTTTTCTTCCTAGGAGCTTCTACAGTTCACTGTCCGGTGATGGACAGTGTTGTCCGTGTATTGGTATGATGTGTTGTAATGTAGTGGTAGCTTGTGGCGTGAGCGGTTTTGTAAAGGGCTTGTGTTTTGTAGAGAGAGAAGTAATAAGAATAATTAAGAAAACACTGGTAGATTAAATTAAATATATTCTTTAAAGATATTTAAATGCTATTCAATAACACAGCAATTTGCTTATTAATTTACTGAAATTAGTTGGAATAAACTCTTTATGTTTTAACTTATACCTGGCACTGATTCCTGAAGTGTTCTGCTTCGCTGGCTGTTTCAGACTGTCCTGAAGGAATGCCTTGTAATTGTTCGTTCATATCTTCCCCTATGAGAAGAAGGGGTAGACAGTGCTATCAAGTTCATGAACTCTAAAAGACAATAGTGGTCTTCTACCTGAATAGTCCTTTTGCAAAGGGGATGTTACATTTTTCTTGGTATTTTTGATTATTTCAAATTAAATATATTTGAAAAATATTATTTCAAGAATATCCTAACATTCAAAAGGGACTATTCAGGTAGAAGACCACTATTGACTTTTAGAGTTCATGAACTTGTTAGCATTAGCAATAGTACCTTCTTCTCTCAGGGGAAAATTTGTACTAACAAGACAAGGCATTCTTTCAAGACACTCTAAATTCTTCACCCAACCCATACAAGTCTGTATTCTGCTTTCAAACAAGAACAGTCTGTTTTAGACATTCTACCGGAACACTTGCTTCAGAAATCGCTATCTTAAATTCAGTGCCAGTTATAGAGTTTGGCATTTATTCTAGCTAAACAACTGATTTATTAAGATATAGTTTTGATATTGTAAAGTACTTAAATTCACTTAGAGAATATATCTATTTTTAAAACAGTGGTGATCTCTTGAATATTTCTAATACTTCTCTCTTAAACATATATACTCACCGGCCCTTTACAAAACTGCTCGTGCTACACAAACTACACTAAACAACAACATCACACGAATCACATTACATCTGTAACGAGAGTACACTGTCCGGAGGCCGGCAGTGCACTGAGAAGGCTCCGGGCGCCAATGACCATAGATGTTGACGCGCCTTAAATTAAAAAAAAAAAAAAATTGTATAATTTCTAATAAAATAAATTATACTAAGCGTAAATTATGTCCACGTATATCGTATCTCCATTGAAGTTTTGCCAGTTTTGCCTCATCAGTTTGTCTGTCCTGTCTGGCTGTATTCTAAAATTTCGTAGCCATCTTTAGAAATTACTTAAAATAAATAAAATAAACATAATATTTTGTAACACTAAATAAATAAATCTGTGCAATATTAATTATATACAATATGTGGTATATCTGTATGTATATAGTATTATATGGAAGTGTAGAATGTAGGAATAGTGGAAAAGTAAAGATAATGGGAAAGTAAAATAGGAGATAAAGATGGTTGGTTGGTGGGATGGCAGTAAGGGGAAGGTCGGCAGTTCTCCACTTCTTGCTGCAAACATTCCTTGTGCTTCTTTACACAGTTTGCAAGGGGAGCGCTTTTATTAAACAAGCTTGAAGTGTAGCACTCGTAACTTTGGAAACTTAATTAGACATTTATTATGTCCGTTAATTATAAGGATTGTAAGTTCTCTTCATTACGTTCAGTCAGCATTCTAAAGAGCCAACGGCCAACCATTTCTAAAGTCACTCTTCTAATTTTTTTTTTTTTTTTTTTTTTTTTTTTACGTTTTTTACTTTTCTTATTTTACTCTCTCTTGCTTCCATTAACATCTTAACAATCTTTCTACCTCTTTTTGTCTATAGACTTCATTATTACATCATCAGATAGTATTAACAAAACATAATTAAATAAATTATAGGGCTGTAAGGGAAAAAATTGTTATCTCTAAAACAGAATCAAGAAAAAAAAGGAATATGAAAAGTAGATTTAGAAAAAGATCTATTTATAGATTTATATTTTATTCTTTTAGTTTACTGTAAGCTATATATAAATATTCCTAGAAAATAAATCCTAATCTAAATGGGTCACTGAGGGTTTAGATATTCTTTGCTGTGTTTCGAATGAGTAAAGTATGTAACTCTAATTTGAAAGGGGTTTCTATTTGCACTATTGTCGTATCTATGTTGAAAGCACTGTATTACTTCACTGTGTGATGTCTAAATTAGTACTAGAATTTAAAAGTTGTATGTCCGAGGAGCGATCAATAGAAAAAACTTCTTTACAATCGTTTCGGCAAATTTATTCTTCTTCTTCAGGGTAATTAAAAATTAACTAGGTGATGATTAAAAATTAAATGTTGTAATGATAACTCTTTTAAGTAGGTGTGATAATGTAGCTCACCTAGTTAACTTACTTCCAATATAAGAAGGCAATAAACTGCTGAAATATTGGTAAAGCCAACATTTCGCTGATCAAGTCTTTTTTTAAAAATTTATTAAGCCAACACGATCGATAAGTTCAACCATTCATCAGTATTAGATTGTTCCAAAAGACTGGAAGAGCTATCAACTTCAAAGGATATTATTCCAGTATGGATACCAGGACATATGGGGTTTCGGGGAATAAAGAGGTGTATAGGCTGGTCAAATTAAATGCGCCTCCGCCCTTCATTGGTCCTGGGGCCTGCTGTTGGCGTGGCGTGTCTTTGGGCACATGTCTGTCAAGTTTTCAGCCATGCACGGTTTTAGTATTCATTTTTATGTATGAGTTCAGATGGTTGTTGCCATTCTATGATGCTCATTAGAGCCTAGAGAGATGTTACTGATATCATTCACGGACTTTTCTCAGGCATCTGATCGTATCCCTCTCTTATTGGGCATAGTAGCTTGCTCGGAGATATTTCTGCGTGATAGCTTTTGCCAGACCAACTTTTGTAGAGTTTGTGAAGCACAGGAAGCAGACTGTGCGAAAGCTTGGTTGTTTCTCTTTAAGACATAGTCCGATTTTTTTTTTTAGGACTGTAGCGTGTTTGCATGCCCATTAGATTCATTCATACGGTACCATAATCTGGTTTCCTGGAAATTACAACTCTGCAGGAACTCCAATAGGAGACCATAGGCAGGTCTTGCTGAAATAAGTGGGTTAAAGGGGTAGTGCAGCAACTAAAGACAGAAAAACAAGTAATCTTATATAACAAAAATTTTATTGAAGAACTAGTTGCCTCCCAGCCCTTTTGCCTCACAAACTGGGCTTGAAAACGCTCACTGAATTGTGTGTAAGCTCTGGGACCGATTGTCCGTACGTCAAACAATCCTTTCCAGAGCTGTCCACGAGGTTGCTGATTAGAAGAAGTTGGTGCAGCAGTTGGAGGACCACTACAATTCGACAGATTGTGGAACCTGAGAATCTCGGAATGTTATAGCCTCTCACACTTCGTTAAATTGGAAATCGTTCTCTATGGTGTATAGACTACGTCCAACCAGTACAAGTAATTTAAGCAGACAGTCAAGAGACACCTATCTTTATGGGCGATTTCATGTATCGCACAAGTGGCATCTGCCAGCTTATAGTAACTAAAATTAAATAGTGAGTTACAGATATAAAGGAAGGGAAAGATAGGAAAATTATCTTTACTCACAGATGGTTGTAAGATTTTAATGTAAGCAGTTTGTATCTGCCAGGTTGACACTGTCTGAAGTTGGTTGAATTAATGGTCACCACAGCTGTAAAGGCCCTTAATAGGCGCTAAATAATGAATAAATGAATTAAATGTATCACGAGATGAGGCCGTAACTATGATGCAACACAGGAAGTAAATACAACTCTGCTGTTAGTGAACATAACACTTAAATATTGAAAAGGCAAAACATTTTAACACAACTCCGTTACACAACTTCAGAATTAAACCAGCAAAAGATCTTCAAGATTAGAAAATCATAATGTAGTAATATAAAATAATGGCGTCTCTAAAAGCGTCGGTCAGCGTCTCTTGATAGTGTGCGTGCGCGCGCTTCATGCGGAAAGAATTGTACGTATTCATTACCCCCTTGCCTGACAGTGGGGACACCTATTGATTAGACAATCGAACTAAAAGTTACATATTTTGTTGCACTTCGAAACCCTTAAACCTCGAGAAATATGTAACAAGGGCTTTGGTAGGTTAGACCCGGGCTAGGATTCTTGGTCTATATCCGGTTGTTGTTATTGTTCTTTGGGACAGTATATGGGCCCAGACATTAGGCCCATTAGGTATATTCATGCTACTTTCTCTTACCGCTCTTAACAACTTCCACTTTGTTAGCATTTTCTTTATAACTCAATTAACTGTTTACTAATAGTGCGCATTATATTGAAAGGTTCTTCAGAGAGAACATCATGTCTCAAAAATCACCATCAACTTAAAATCAATTTATTTGGATAAATGTTTCAGGTAAAAGTAATGAGCCTAAAATTTGTTGGTATGAATATAAAATTTAAATAAATTTGTAGGTGCTTTTGTGAAAATTTCTAAATAAATTGTGGAGGGGGGAGAATCATTGAAGTAGTTTTTCTGATGGACGAATTTTACCAAACCTCCACATCAATGAAATCCAAACATGTTGATGGTTTTTCTTCTTCTTTGAGTTATGTTATCCAATCAAACTGAGACAAACTTGTTTCACGTATTTAGGGGTAACTTTTCAGCACATACTCTTTTAGTAGAACTTGTTGAAAATCTGACTGATCATAATTATTTTACTTATCGCCGTTAATATGAAGTACAAATTTTGTATTACGAATTATTCTTTAATATCATTCCCAATAGTTTGAGCGTTACACTTGGGATTTTCTCGCCTCTTATATCATCTACAGCTCAAGGTTTTCTGGTGACGGTCAGGATGCCTGTAATATTGGCCAGCAGCCGGCAATCATGACAAAGCTCCGGGACGCCAGCGACAATAAAAGTAATCGTATATTATTTAAAAAAAAAAAAAAATCTGGTGTGAAACACTCACACAACTTTCTCTTACTCCTGTTTTCAAAATTATAATTGACAAATGTTATAGTTTGTGTACCAAATATAACGAAATTCGTCGAAAACTGACAAAACTGTTCAGTAAATGCGCACTTCCGGCTTACTAATTTTCTTAGAACTTGGAATTTTGGCCATCTATTTATTTCTAATTAATTTTGTTTGGATGATAGAATTGTATCAACTATATCAATTATATAAACTATGATACCACTTTAGCGGAGGCGTACCCCCACCCTCACCTTAAAAAGTGCCCTTAAATGAATTTTTCCCTGAGAAATGTTTTAAATAAAAGTTGTACATCTTTGTATTTGTAGTTTATATATGAAGTTTCAAGGAAAATCGTCGGAACCATTTTTTAAGAAAATCGCGAAAAAGTGAAAAAAAATAATTTAGTAAAGTGGTAATGTAAACGCACTTCCGGTTATCCGTTTTATTTTTTCCAAATTCGGAATTTCAACAACACATTTAATTCTAATTAACATTATTTAGATAACAGCATATCATATAATCCCATAGCGTCACCACTTCAAAACTTACAAATCTCTCTACCCTTAAGCTTCCTATTCATAACCAACAAACATACACACGGCGTCTATAACTTCCAAATGCTATACTCCCAATTTGCAATGTTCTATGTAGGAAGAAAAGTTCACAATATGGCATAAAAGACTCAAACAGACAAATGTCTTACGACATACCAAGAAAAATAGACAGCTACAGCACTTTCCACAAGCACGCTCTATCCTTGAACAATCATAACGGTCCCCCTTCTCCTTGGCTTCTTGCATTACAATCACCCCTTTCATCCAGGACTTAGCAGTCCTACAGTAATCGCACCCATGTATTTTGTTTTTTGTTTGTGTTTTATGTTATAATTTTTTTCTCTTTATTTTTGTTTTGTTCCCAAAGAAGGCGAAACGTCGAACTTGTAAATTATTAAAAAACAATTACAAAATTACTTTTTTGGTTTTTGTTTTTTACCTTGAATTGGTCGAGAAGCCAACTAATTCTTGTTTTCATAATACAACTAACGGCCCAACAAAGAAAATCTTCTTATAATCATAGTATTTTATTAAGATTTATATTTATAATTAATAGTATAAATAAGATCTGTTTTCATGAATTTCTCCGTAGCTTTTCATATATATATTTGATTTCTTCCTTTGTTATGTATTTTTCTTGAGATATAGTAAGATGGCTAAGTGTTATTTAATCATATACCTGTTCCTGCGACATGGTATCACAAGCAGACAGTCTTTATGTTTTTTGTTAAAAGCTTGTTTGTTCTACTTATTTGTATATTGCATTAACATAGATAAATAAAGATAAAAATAAATAAAACTAAAAAATTTTACTCATTAAAATGGTACTTCCGCTTGAGCGATTTTGACCAAAACTTTATTGTCGCTCGCGCCCGCCCTCCGGTCGAGCTTAAATCAAATATCAAGTGTGAATTTTTCAGAACACAGACCACACATATAGACGACTTTTTTTCTAAAAAAAAAAAAAAACACTTTTTTAACATACCGGAACTTTAAAACGTGTATTTCCGGGGAAACTCTATATTGAAAATTTGACAGAATCGCAATACTCCCTCTTACCAGCTGGAAATCTGGCCAGTAGGTAGAAGATCTTTCGTATTAAAAAAGATACTTTAGAGGAAAACCGAATGTCCATTGCCTCTCTAATCAAACAATCCCAAAAATAAATTACTCTAAAAAAAAAAAGAAATCTACTCTTAGATACAGTTTTATTTAATGAAAATAGTTTGAGGGTTTTGAAGAAAATTTGGAAAAAAAAAAAAACAAGTTGAATGAACTAGAAAAACTAAAAAAATTCGCAAAAATTTCAAAGTTAATATTGCCAAGAGATAAGGACGAGAAGTTTCACTTCAAAATCGCTCAAACAAAGAGATAGTGTATTCCTTTATTAATTTGTCCCTCATTTACACAATTTTTCTCAAAATTGAATTTTTCTTAAAGCTTAAAGCTCTTTACTAAACAGATGTATATGTTCATCTGTCTACTTATATTCGCAACAAATTATCCCGAGAAAAATTTCATTTCTCGGAGTGTCCAGTTTCAACACCACTATAATTTACATTTTTGAAGAAATTTTGTAATTGGAATTCAATTAGAAACTCGGTCTTTTTTTCACAATTTTTTTTTTTTTTAATGCATATAAATGAATTTTCTATATTGATGGATGAAACTTTGACAGTATTATCAATCATGCATCTAGGGGAGAGAGAGCAGTTATGCCTGGTTCTTTCGTAAATTTAGCATCAGTATTTAATTTCTATGTATATATTTGATAAAGTGTTTCTAATTAATTAAAGTGAATTGCTAAATGATTAATAGCTTGTATAAAAAAAAAAAAAAAATTAATATATTATAGGATATAAGAAATAAATTACGTTTAAACTTTTAGAGGGAGATGAATTTTCACACCTGTGTCCCGCCGCTATTGCTACATGTATTGTAATTTATTTAAAGGCCCTTCTGTATGCATTATACATTATATAAAAGTTTATTTAGTTATTGACAGCCAACATAAATTTTCATTAGAATGATAGCCTATATATCCAACAATAAAAATATACTATCTCACTTTTTTTATAGACAAATATAATTCAATATTTTCTATAAATATTTACTGCTCTGACAATATAAATTGATTTTTCAAGAAACCCTTGCTTATAATCTGACATATTTAACGCTGGTGAGAAAAAAAAAGTGGGGGTAACGAATAACTATGGATAATATTATCTAAGAAGTATTGGAAGGAACGTTTCTATATAGGAAAGTTTGTTGGCAGAATATAGTTAAGCCCAGGGATAAGGTAATTGATTTCAAGCGAGTTGAAGGCTTGAACTAGAGAGGAGTACTTCTCACAGTACAACAAACACAAACTCTATTCAACTTGGCACAAACATTTAATTAAAAAAGAACTCGTAGAATAGTAGAACGAGCTGCAGAAGAAGCAAATAGGACTATCTGGCCGAGTTGTGGGATCCCTTCATGAACACAACACGTCTCAACAATCACCCTTATCCACGGACACCTTCTTTCCACGCTATAATACTACTTCTTGTCCATCCACCTCCTCCTATTTTCCACACCACTATGACTCCCTTCATCTTCTTCTTCTTCTTCTTGTCCAATTTGAATTCTATTTATATTATAAATCATAAAAATTAATTTAATTCTAAGAAATAGGAATTAATAATTAGAAATTTCGCCCTTTTTTTTTGATAGATAAGTTAATGATATTATTTTTATTATATTCTGACAGTTATTATAACAATTCTGACAATTATCAATTTAAAACATTGGAAACTACAGCGCATTCCTGACTTGTATGCTTAGTTCCGTTCAGGATCTTATAAAAGGCGACTAAAAACTACGCTACACGTAGTGGTCCAACTACTCATCTATTTCTTTCTTATTTCGTTCTTCATTTCCATTGAAGGTTCTTACAAATTTTGCAACAATGATTGTCAATCTTTTTGGGTTTCACGTATAACTCAAAGAATATCAAAATGTCTCCCATATCATCATCCTTTATAAAATTTGTCGGTATCAAAATAAAAAATAAAAAAAATCTGGTGTGAAACACTCACCCGACTTTCTCTTCCTCCTTTTTAATACAATTATATATTACTACATTGACCACTTTTCATTAAATTCATATTTTACGTATTTTGTCCTAGCATAAATGTAGAGGTGGTGGGAGGGTAAGTCTCACCTATTACTCCAGCTAGGCAGAGAAATGATGATTGTATTATGGCCCCAACAGAGGTGCTCTAAAAACACAACCAACTACTTATATATACAATTTTAAATTAATATCACGACTATCCAAAATAATGTTTACTATAAAAATGTTTCTGATGAAAGTAATAGGTTTTTATATGCGAAGTTAGCATACCATGTTTCCAAAGAAATCGTTTAAGTCGTTTCCGAAAAAAAATTTCAAATACTCAAAAACCTGTTCTATAAAATTTCTTTTTTGAGATATTCTGTTAACACGCACATTCACAGAAACACTTTCCTCCTCACACAAACAGTTCATTTGCTGCAAACATTTCTTTCGTATTCTGGGGACCTCAAAACTCTATTTCCGGTGTAAACTTCAATTCGAAAATTTGACACGATCACAGTTACTTCCTCTTACCAGGATTAGAGAAAGTAATAGTCCGGGAATATCTTTCAAACCTTTTGCCATCATCCTTCTTGTCAGGCGGAAAGCTATTAAAAGAATTCATATCTGAATGTGGGCTTACTGCAATGCAAATAGTTTGAAGTAACTTATAACAAACAGAGTTCCCAGAAAGAGTTCTAGTGAAATGTTATTACTAAGTAGTTTAAATCTTTAACACAGACTTTAAAAAAATAACTACACCTTATATAATCGCTTATTCTTAGGATAAAATAAAAAACTGAAAATTAAGTTTACAAAACTTTCCATCTCAAAATATTCGGCCTTGTAGTTTGTAGTTTCTCTGCAGTATTATTCTCAAGAGGCTCATATTCATTGCAAAGAAAATAGGTCACGGGATCTTTCCACTCGTATCTTTATCTAGGATCCCTTAAAGTAAATTTGTTTTCCCATTAGCTAACTTTATTCCATTTAATTAAATGGCACCATGTTATTTATTATCTCTCTGGTTTCTTAATTTTAATGAATGTTAATTCTTTTAATAATAATAATAAATCGTAAGTGATTTTGATAAAAAATAAATGTAAGAAATGTTATTAGTTTAACCGTGAAGACTAGTTTCGGATAAATTATTAACTAATCCTGACTTAAACAAATCTAAAAAGAGAGAGACAATAATCACTGAGACAATTTTCACTTAAATATTTTCATAATGGTTTATATATTACATATTTTCTTATTCTAAAATTATCCACTTTTATGATCAGTAATTTGTAGCAAAAAATATTAGATGATCCTATTTCTAATAGGACAGGCGTTATGCGAACAATGCAATTGATCAGAGATTATAACTGTGATAGCCTGCTTTATTTTTTGATCATTGCCTGGTTTTGGCCGTTCGGATATCAGGATGTCTTGATAATAATGAGATAACACAGTATTACAGGAGCGGGTATTAGTGTAGTGGATATGAGCATGGACTTTCAATTGGAAGATCCCCAGTTCAAGTCCCGTTTATAAAGCTAAATTTTATATTCTTATAAAAAATGTTAATAGTAAAGGTGCTTCCGCCCAGTCCATGACACCTAATTTGAACGTTAAGGCCCGCCTGAAAAAATATGCATTACTATTACTAACACAGTCTTTTACACCAGGCAAAATTAGTTTACACATTCATTATGTTAAGTGTGTTAATTATAGAAATAAATCTATAATGAAAAAAAAGAAAGTAATTTAGAGTGTGTGTACACTGATTTTGCGTTGTGCAAAAATATAATGTTATCATGCTCTTTATCAGAAACATCCTAGAGGTGAGCGAACGCCCAAAAACGGCCAGTCACCACAAAATGAAGCAGGCTATCAAGGAAAAAAACCTCTGATATTTACTAGCACTGAGGCATCAACCTACAACAAATTCTGTTGATTTTTCC
Organism: Triatoma infestans; assembly: GCA_011037195.1. Lineage (NCBI taxonomy): Eukaryota > Metazoa > Arthropoda > Insecta > Hemiptera > Reduviidae > Triatoma > Triatoma infestans. Next base: position 3,758 of record JAAEAF010010669.1, on the reverse strand, counting down.
TAATGTTCGAAAGCGGTCTCTCATATTAAGTACTATCTAGCCTTTTTGAAGAGACAATAACATAACCAAGAAGAAGTTGTTATTTTTTACCACATCTTGTTTCTTTGGGAAAGTTGTATTTTAAGTGGCAAAGGAGTTTGAGTTTGTTCTTATGTTTGTCTTTGTGTTAAGTCAGTAACTAAGTAAACATGCGAGATATTTTATGTTATAATGAACATTTAGTAGTCTGTTGGATTTAATATTTAATTAATCTGCAGAATTTTAGTATTTATGTCGACATGGCTTTTTTACTTTCTCTTACTTCTCCTAGTAAGAGGAAGTATTGCGATCGTGTCAAATTTTTGAAATTGAGTTTCCACAGGAAATATACGTTTTAATATCCCCCTGAGTCCGAAAAAATGGTTTGTCACAACCCAATACACCAGCAGAGCAGAGCCGACCGCTACCGATGAATACCGAATACGCTTTTCAGCTATCTACACTAGCCGAGCAGAGCCGAACGCTGCCGATGAGTACCGAGTACGCCTTTCAGCTATCTACACTAGCCGAGCAGAGCCAATGCTGCCGAATGAATACCGAATACGCTCTCCAGCTATCAACACTAGCCGAGCACTGCCGAACGCTGTCGATGAGTACCAAATACGCCTCTCAGCGCTCGGCTTTGTTCGGCTAGTGTATTCGGTGGCTGGAGGGCGCATTGGGTACTCATCGGCTCTGCTCGGCTAACGTATTGGTTTGTAGATAGCTGGAAGGCGGATTCGGTACTAATCGCTAGCGGTCGGCTCTACTCGGCTGGTGTGTTGGGTTGTTACAGGTTTTTATTAATTGGCCTATGTGTCTGTTGTATGTGTCGTCAACATATTTATTCAAAAACATAGAACACTGAAAGTTCAAATTTGTAGTTTCTTTCGTTCAAGTTCTTCTTCCTTCTACCTTCTAAATGTAAACTGTCGCAAAAATTTCTATTCCTTGCGACAAAGGGAGTGCCTCACAAATCACACCTTGTCTTACAGGTATAATCCCTATCACCTCTTTTGTGGCAAGCCCAAATAAATGTAGAGTAACATTGGAAATTTTAAGAGAAAATTTTGTCAATGAAATTGTATTAATTGTGAGTGTTTTTCTAGTTTTCTATTACTTGATTTACTCTTACTTAGGGTACCAACACAACGCATTGGATTTTTTCCCCAATATCCGCAGTGCTGGAAAACATCAGAGAATTCTTCCATGACAGCACCTTGCTATTTTGTGATCATCGAACGGTTTCATGTGAAGATAGACAGCTGTGATAAACGATGTGAGCAAGTTTACAACCACATTGCAAAGTCGTAACACTCAACCAGTCTTATTATATTATGTTAATGCGTGTTAACACTGTATGTTAAAATCTTCTGTTGAAAATGATTAGGGGGAAACAATATCTGATGAGTTGGAGGATTCCTGCATTTTGAATTATTAAACGATTGATTAGAATCACGCTGTTAATGAAACAAAAAATATGAGTTTTTACTTACAAGTCAGTATTGTGTTTATAATTGCATTTAATGTGGATATCCAAAGGGGTCATGGTTACTGTGACCCAGATGAAGCTCATTTGCGTGTCTGTGTTTATACATTACATAAATGTTTGTTTATAAGGATAGTGTAGTGTATGGTTCATGGTTGAATTCTAGCTTGGAAATGATCAGATAGTATATGTATGTTCTCTACATCTATCTAAAGGTAGACACTCTAAACAGATCGTGGAAGGAAGGGAGGGTTCGAACAGGTTCATCACTAATATATTAACTATAGTAATGTTTGCAAAATGGTTGAAACAAAAAAAAAGATAAATGTAAAAACCAATTTAAAACACAGATAGGAAATTGAAATTATAAATTTTATCTAAAATTTATCAATTTATAGGAAACCACAGCTTCTTGCACACTTATCTTCATAAATTATTTGTTAAAAAAAAATTATAGCCATTGTTAAGTGCAGTTTATACAATGTAATAGGATCCGAAGAGAGGGTCTAAAGCAGAAAGAGAGAGAGACCCAAGATTGAGACTCTCATTCGCTACTTAGGCCAGACTAGAATGGAAGACTCTGTATATACTCAGCTGCGCTAGCTCTACAAGGGATAGTTTTAGAACAGTTTATACAGCAGTTATAACATGTCAGCAACCAACTGCTACTTTTCTCTTTTTTCAGTTTAAATCTCTCGCTACCTAATTTCTATTTACGTCCTGGCAATTTTATGTCTCTATTTTAGTAAACAGTGTTCAGCATTCATTATAGCTTATATCTCAAATACCCTTCCTCACTAATTTCTCTCCTTCTAAAACCTATTTAATATAACAAGTTTAAAGAAAATAGCAAAAAAATGGAAAATCCGTTTAGTAAAATGGTACTTCCGAATGAAGGGAGGGGAATAGCTAAGTGGTTAGCGTAATGAACTCCCACGCGGAGGTCCCGGGTTCGAGTCCAGTCGTGGTGCTCTTAGATTTTTAGGATGCTCTACAGCTCACTGTCAAGTGATGGACAATGTTGTGTCTGTAACGAGAAAACACCGTCCGGAGGCTGCCAGTGCACTGAGAAGGCTCTGGGAGTCAATGACCATAGATGTTGACGTGCCTTAAATTTAAAAAAAAAAAAACCAACAAAAAAATACTTCTGATTGATCGATTTAAACCAAAACCTTATTGTCAAGTCTCCTGGTGGAACTTTAACGAAATATCAAGTTCGATCTTTCGGCGACTTTCCATTTTTGAATTATGCTAAGCACACATCAAACACTCAGATTAAATTTCTAATAACCACTTTTTCTTTTGGACTATAACTTGTATATCCGGTGGAAACTCAATTTCGAAAATTTGACACGAATGCAATACTTCCTCTTTACTAGAAACAAGAGAAAGTAAAAAAAAAAATGGAGATTTATTTTATAATATTATTCGAAAACTGTAGCGATAAATAAAAAGAAATGATAACCGAAGAACTATGTTAGAACTGCAGAGCAAACTGAACGTGATGATCAGTTGTTCCATTATATAGGAAGCCATGTAAATTCAGTATGGGTTTTGTATATGGTTCTGGTTAGATGGAACTGTTTAGTAAAACTTAGTGAGAGTGTGAGGTACGTGCCCAGCATCTTGCTTCAAACTTTGTACACAAAAAATATATATATACTATATATATATCATATCTATATAATATATATATCAACCCATCTCTTTATGTTCCTACACACACCTTTGCCACAACTTTACAACAACACACGCTATCTCTGGTATACCTTACTTGTTTTAACAAACGTATCTGGATATTCCGCCGATAACCATTTTGCCGTGTACACGTTCCCCCTAACAAAAATAATTCTTATCTTAACTAATCTGTTCTGGTGACTTGTTGTTTTTATTTAATTATTTCCATATCTTTTAATTCATGAAGCAAGATAAAAAATATTTCCAAATATTTTTTCCCTCTGGATTTTTTATTTTTTCTTGCTATAATCAGATCTATTGATTGTCTTGCTATAATCAGATCTATTGATTGTCTTGCTATAATCAGATCTATTGATTGTCTTGCTATATTCAGATCTATTGATTGCCTTGCTATAATCAGATCTATTGATTGTCTTGCTATAATCAGATTTATTGATTTTCTTGCTATAATCAGATCTATTGATTTTCTTGCTATAATCAGATCTATTGATTGTCTTGCTATAATCAGATCTATTGATTTTCTTGCTATAATCAGATCTATTGATTGTCTTGC
>JAAEAF010010668.1:0-16436 GCA_011037195.1 Triatoma infestans | reverse complement strand
AAATATGCGGGCGATGAAGTAACCATTTAGAAATAGCGAGGCAAAGTTAATCTCTCAAAGGGCCGCGACCTAACAGTATCTATGTGGGTAGACCGTATATGAAGTTTAAAGAAAATCATTTGACCCTTTTTCGAGAAAATCTTGAAAAACATTCAATAAAGTCACACTTCCGGTTGATGGATTTTAACAGAAATCTTCGTGGCTGATGTGGTGGTAGTACCTAAACAGATTACTAAGTTTGTGCTTCCTACGACTTTTCGTTTTTGAGATATTCTGGTAATATATATACTATGGCAAGGTGAAAAGTTCTCGCCCTAGCCCATAGATGCCACTGCTAAAAATGAAATTACTATTTTGTTATGTTGGCACACTTGTTGCAAAAGTAAATAACAAAATGAGTATGATCAGACAAATAGTTTGTTTTATAGGCTGTTTAAAGTTAGCTTGTTGTAGTTGGTTCCGCAGAGCTGGTTAGCATCAGTGACATTTTCCGTACTAGCCTGCTTCTTTTTGTGGTCGTCGACCGGTTTCAGGCGTTCGCCCATCATAAGGTTGTTTTTGTCAAGCAGTGTAATAACATAGACTTGCACAGTGCAAATACAGTTGATACACTCTTTGGATGAATTTCTCTTGGCAGTAAACCATCCTAAACGAAGAATTTTATGACGGAATGGTAATCAAGATTTTCCAGAGTGAATCTAATTTTTATGGGGAATTGTGGTGGTTGGTTCCGCAGAGCTGGAAAGCATCAGAGGCATTTCCTGATAGTGCGTCATTTTGTGGTCATCGACGGTTTCGGGCTTCGGCCCATCTTCAGACCGTGTGACAACAACAGGAAATTTGCACAGAAGTTGTGTAAACTTGAATTTGCTCGCTGTGCAAGTGTGTGTTGTCACATTGTCTGAAAAAAACGCATTATGAAGATGGAGCGAAGCGCGAAAACCGGTCCGATGACCACAAATTGAAGCAGGCTACCACGGAAAATGTCTCTGGTGATTTTATGGGGAATATTAACAGCTGGTGGATTAAAGCCATATTCAAGAAGTGAATGTGAGGAAGAAACGAAGGAGGCCACCCTGGTCATTGCCGGACCTAGCGCCATAGAATAACTGTTGGGGGGGGGGGGCTTATAATAACAACCGATAGTGACCGCCAATCAAAGTAATATCTAAAAATGAAAATAAAAATAAAAAAACTCACAAAATAATAGTAGATGAAAAATAAATTGATTTATTATTCATATAAGTTTGGACTTTAATATCACACAAACAATAATTTATCATAATTTATTATATTCCATATTCAAAGTATTTACATATATTATATTCAAAGTATTTGATAAGAATTAATCTAAATAACAAAATAATCCTTAATCAAATGAGGATTAATTTTTTTTATTTAAATTTAGAAAACGTATTTGAATTAATTATAAAATCTGCATAACAATTTTATTTATTTACATAGTTTTTTTCCCGCTAAATTTGTAAAAAGTAAATCTTTCTCACACTTTTTACTTTCTCTTACTCATAGTACATGTTTTAGGGGTTCCCTGATTGGAATTTTTTTTTTTTTTAGCGGTCTGTACGTGGGCGAGGTAAATGTTTGATATTAATGAAAATGAATGCACAAATTCATTAATATTTGTAACTAATAATATTTTACGAAATTCTTAGTGAGGAAGAAGATTGTATGAGAGGATAGGGTGGCTGAGCTAGAAGTGTATTGAGGATGTAGTAGGAGAAGGAGGATGTAGATAGCGTTAGCTAGTGTTTGTGGCATGAACAGAATGCTTACTTGTTCTTACCTCAAATAGGTTATCTGATTTGGCTAGATGATCTCTGCAGCGTAAAAAGGCTATTAGGATAGGAGCTGAACGATAAACGTTATATTGCTTGTTATAAACAATAATAAGAGAAAACAGTATATAGGTAATTAATTGTATTAGAATTGAGACACAATCATAATAATATTTTGGGTATTGTTTTTGAAATATTATTACGAATCTGATAATTAAATAAACATTAATCTGAAATAAATCTGAAATATTAATACGAATCCTTTATGGAACCATAATATCGACAGTCGACAAAGTACGGTATTTAGGACTTTATTTAGACAAAAGACTTATTTGGAATCCGCATACACGATTAAAAAGACTTGCATTAAAACAGACGTTACAAACTTCTCTCGAGACTACTTGACCGACGCTCTAAACTTTCCCTTGAAAACAAAAGTCTTATCTACAACACTATTATAAAGCCTCTCTGGACATACGGATGCGAGGTGTGGGGTTCGACCAAGCATTCCAACTCCTATCGCATTCAAGCTTTTCAATCCAAAACCCTCAGAAGAATTACCAATGCCCCATTCTATGTTTCCAACCTAACCCTTCTCACTGATCTCAAAATCCCTTTTGTCCATTAGTTCATAAAATTACGTTACAAGAAATTCCATGACCTCACATCCCCAACCATTCTAACCCTTTAGTCCAACAACTCTCTTCTCTTTCTATTCCACACAACCCTTCCCGGAGACTGAAACGCCACTGGCCGCGCGACCATCTAACTTCTTGTTAGTATTTTTTAGTAATAATTAGGGAGAACCTCCACTGGGAGGCATCTCCTAACAAGACATTCACGCCCTTTTATATGACTACCATCATATTCACTTATAATACTGTCTATATAGTTGTGAATTTCTTAATAAAATACAAAAAAAAAAAAAAAAAAAAGAATCTGAAATATTTCGTACAGATCAAAGTTTAGATCGATAGAAGAGTCTTCTTAAGAATTTGAAGTGATAATTAAAATAACTGAATTAATAAAATAATAACAATCTGACAAAGAATAATGGAGAATAATAATTCTTCAATAAATAAAGGATATTATGACAGATATTATTGATAACATTGAAAATGTTTTTGCCATTTATTTATCTTATTTAGCTAGCCTTCAATTTAATAACCTAATTATTCTTAACTTTTAAATTTGTGTTATTACTATATTATGGTATTTCTATTTATTTACTACTTTATAAGTGCATATAAAATGTTTTATCTATTTATTTACTTGGTGTAAGGGGTTTTACTCTTTTTTTTAGTTTACTTAGTATAAATAATTACATTTATAATTTACGTAGGTTTAAAAAAATTCTGTGAAATACACGACTGTTTCTTAATTTAGTTTACACAGATTTTAGTGACAAATTTTTACTAAATATTATCAGTAGTAACTTCCTCTTGCTACTGTAGGAGGCGATTGTGTTTTGACTAGAAAAAAACCTCCCAGGTACGATCATCAATTTTAGAGAATGGTTTCAGTCTCATTATAGCTACTGTAAAAAAGGATGTTGAGATTTGTCAAAAAAGAACTCTTTTTTCAATTTTTCACCGACGATTCGGCAAATTTATTGCCTTCTTCAAGGTATTCCTCAACCGGAAGTACCACTTTACTAAGTAGTATTTTTTATTTTTTTGCGATTTTCTCAAAAATGGTTCCGACGATTTTCTTCAAACTTGGTGTATCAACTACACATACAATGAGCAACAACTTTTATTTGAAACATTTCTCCGGGAAAATTCATTTAATGGCACTTTTGCGGGAGGGGTGGGGTTAGGTTTCCATCTAAAGTGCTATTTCAGTTTATTATGCAATTCTGTCATCTAAGTAATGTTAGTTAGAATTAAATATGTTGTTGAAATTCCGAGTTTGAAAAAATCGGATAACCGAAAGTGCGTTTTTACTAGCAAGTATTTTTCAGTTTTCTGCTATTTTCTCTAAAATGGCTCAAACTATTTTCTTTAAACTTGCAATGTGAACTACACATATAAAAACCTACAACATTTATTTGAAACATTTCTCTGGGAAACTTCATCTAAGGGCACTTTTAGGGGAGGGGTGGGGTTATGTTTTTCTCTAAAGTGCTATCATAGTTGATTATACAATTTTATCATCCAAACAAAATTAATTAGAAATAAATTCATGACCTAAATTCTGAGTTTCTAAGAAAATTAGTAAACCGGAAGTGCTCTTTTACTGAACAGTTTTTTTCAGTTTTCGACGAATATCATTAAATTTGGTATACAAACGGTTAAATTTGGAATATAGCGGTTGTAACGATCTCCAAAACATTTAGATACTTTTAATTAGGATTATAAGGCGCGTGGATAGCTGAATAGTTTGAGGCGTGACCACAAAGCTGAGGTGTATTATGATACTGGATTCGATTCCTGGTTTCCGGCCTTGGATTTTATTTGATGTATTAATATCTGTATTATAGCAAATATGTTTCCTATCCACCTTCTTCCACGATACCTGATCGTTAGTAAAGGACGTAAAGACCACACACCTTTATTATTTGAAAAATTGACATCTTTACTATACTTATTAAATAAATAAGCTTATTTAAAAAGAATAAGCGTTAAAGAAGTTCAAATTTGATTTTCATTTCCACATTGGTTTCGTAACAGTTCTTGTTTTTCCAATAAAACCCCAATAATTCTATTTTTTTTTTTTCTAGAAAACGGCAGAGTAATTTTATTTAAACTTGTTACAGTTACATTACATTACAGACTTTCACTTTTAGTTGAAATATACGTATTTGGAAGTGATTTTTTTAAAACTTTACCAATATTAATAATAGAATTATTTATTGTAAAATCTTAATTATCTCAGTAAAATTTAATATTGAAGAATTCGTAGGAGATAAGACTTATAACTTCTTTAAAAAAAACTCCCTTAAATTAATATTATCTGTATTTTCTACTACCATTTAGCGTCTTTAAATTGTTGTAAATATTTTTAATTTAAATAAATTTGGTTGGTTTTTATCTTAAAACTGTTGTTGAGATAAATTATAAGTTCAGAAATTTAATACATAAGATACAATAGTGTTAACAAACTATTTATTTATTTATTTATTTATAAAGTCATTTTTCTGGAATTTTAGTGTGAAGTTCCATTACACCATCAAATAAAACTGAAATAAGCTACAATTTTTCTCTATTGAAAGAAGTAATTACATGTTGCTATCTTTTAATTACTTTTAATGTTGAGATGAAATCATATAATATATTTAATAATTTTAATGTTAAATAAAAGTTATTAAATCCACAAATTAAAATATCAGAATATATTAATTATACTATAACCTTTCTAAAACCTTCCCCTTATATTTCGAAAACATTTTCAAATTCTGTATGACTCCCTCTTTAAGACGAGAGTAAAGAGGTTTTACAACTTCAATGTTGCACATTTGCACCGCTCGTGTGGACAGTTGAACCGGAGTAATATGTAAAAATATTTTCTGTTCTCTTTATCAGAGACTATTTAACTATTTTTTTTCGTACTTACTAGTGTTTAGTTTAATTTTAGAAATAGAAATTATTTTTGGAGTGTTTCTCATAAAATTAATTCATTGGTACTAAAAAATAATCTTAAAATTATAACTTTCATATACATAATGATTATCTCAAAATCAATATTATTTATCTGATGTTATTATATACCATACAGCATTATTGTTTGATTTAAAAATTGCATTCTCTTTTGATAAAATTCTATTCTACAGAACTGGATGAAGCATCCTCAAAAGCTTTGCAGGCTTTTTCACTTCTTCATCGTCACATCTTCCCCGCTTCTTTCAAAACTGAACCCAGGTATTTAAAGGATTTCACTCTTTTACACCTGTCCTGCTCACTAAACAAATCCTCGTCTTCATTATCTTCTGTCACCATTTATACAATATTGTAATTTATCCTCATTTCCCAGTAAGTGTTGAAATCCTTCATTTTCCCTTATTGGAGAATAAGTTTGCTTTGAAGCTTATAGTAAATTTGCGTCCGCGGCATTATCCAGAAGGGTCAACAATAGCTGGGTAGAGTAGGCGGAGTGAATGTGGGTTGATTGCATTATTTATTTATAGTTGTGTGTGTGGTATGAATGCGGTAAGGTTAGGGTGTAGAATTAGTGTATTCGTATAATAGATATATTAGGATAGTTTAGTTGTGGCTCCCCTGGAATATCGAATGTTTTGTAAATAGTTTGAGATGTAAATATTGTGAATGGGAAATGAAATGAATGGTTACAGGCCAGTGGATTAGAAATATATTAATCGTTTACGAAGTATTTGGACCTTTTACTCAATATTTACTTAATATTTGGTCTTTTACGGAGCAGTGGATAGACCAGGAATTTCTATTGGATAAAATTTTTGCTCACGCGTCTATGGACTTGTATTAGAAGTTAGCTATACTGTGTACGGGCAGGGATGAGCGCGAGCTCCGGTACTGCCGTCTAGTGGGATTATTTAAAAAAAAAAAATCCTTCATCCTCCTATCTTAAAGTTCTCTCTATCTTGGGCTATTATTATTATGTAACTGGGTGCTTATGCCGTGGGACCTAAGCCTATGTGGCTTTTATCCCCCTAGTTAATCTCGCCCGGTAGTCTGCCGGTTGGTCTACAGTATCCTAATACAGGCACTCCTGCGAGGGTGATGCCCTCCCAAATACGTGAAACCTAGTTCCAGCAAAACGGGGACACTGACATAAATAGTGATACACTGTTTCCGTCACCGTCACCCTCCATCATCACAGTTCTGACATACGGGACTAGACATCCTCACAATATTATGCAAATGACTAGACACCCATGTGTGTTCAGTTACTACACCCACCAAGGCCCTTAGTCGTATCCTACCTACTAAGGAGGTAGTCTGAAACCCCCTGCTTAGTCCCTTTGATAAATCTTTTAGTCTGGAGGCACCCCTGTGTGTCGTCCCAGCATTGCTACAAAACTCTCGTCTCCCAAAGTCTAATCTGACTATCACAGAACCTCGTAGTGCCGGCAAGGGCTGGCTCGGGACCACAAAAACCGTAAGGAGGATCCTTCCCTAGCCAGCCGGCCCGCCCTCTCATTGCCCTCTATTGCCGCATGTCCGGATACCCAATAGAGCTGCACTCTGCCCCTCCAAGCTAAGGTATTAAGCCTTCTCCTACATTCTCCCACCAATTTGGAACTCCAACACGGCTTGCTCAAAGCCCTCAGTGCGGCCTGACTGTCAGAGAATATCCTCATCTCTTTAATCTCTTCTTGCCATTCCACCGCAAGGCAGCAGCATTCAATCAATAATACCAATGACCTCAGACTGAAAGGCAGTGGCCCAACCACCCAAGGCCACAGATCTCCCCAAGCTAACGCTTGCAACTATGCTCTCGCTCCTGACAGACCAGTTTCCTTCTGTTTAGAACCACCCGAATAGCAACGAATAATGCCGTTACCCGCCTCCATTAGCCTTGAGAGAGTATTCTTCCCCGGACTGCTGATGCTAATCTCCATAGTCCCTCTCAAATCCCCATTTCTTGCTCGTCTCATCAATTTTAGAGAGCAGGAACTGGTTTACCTGCCAAATCATCTTATCTTCGATCCTATTATGATCCCCCCGAAAGGTTCTCACCCATTCTCCCTTACATCTCATTCTAAGGTAACCCTCCATTGCCTCGCCCACAACCACAAACTGAAGGGGAGTTAGCTCCAACAACATTTCCAGTGCCGATGTCGGTGTCGTCCTCCCTATCTTGGTCGTCTGCGAAAAACAGTGTACAAAGGTAGCAATTTCCAATTCCTCTATATTTCCTATACCACTCCTTCATCACCCTCTTCAGATATATTTTAAATAAGGAAGAAGACAGACAACTTACCTGTTTTAATATATTAAAAGCTTCAAATCGTAAACTCCACTATTATACCACGGCTCCTTTGTGGCATAACCAACAAAGTGGTCAAAGTCCTTTTCACATAAACACTCAGCGAAACGATGGAGGGTTTTTCCTTAGAATGAAATGTAGGGGAGAATGGGTGAGAACCTTTCGGAGTGGGGAATCTTACTAGAATCGAGGATAAGTTTTGGCAGGTGATATTAGGTTACTACAACTCCATAGTTATATCCAAATAAGGCCAATTTTGCAATAATTCTCCTTCTGATTAAATAACCAAACTATACTTCAAAATTTGTGTTCCTGTTGCAAAAAATAAATTTCTCAAATTGTAAAAAGTTAACATTTATAATTTTATTATACAATATTGTAATAAACTTGTTTAGTTATTTAACCGTTTCATTATAGTTAGGTGTTGTGAATGCTTGATTATAATATGCCGTAGGGAAGGAAGGGGGAAATCTCATGCAGATAGTTGCTTAGCCAGTGAAAATTTAATAGCAAGTTTGCAGTTTTACCTCTACTGGCTGATAATTATAATTCCTTTTAAAAATGCATACAATTCAAAATAGTTCACTAAATTTGTTTTTTTTGTTGTTTTTTTTAATTCTTTTTACTGCTTTACTGAAAATATTGGACGATCATGTCCCAATTTTGGTTATTTAATTTCCAATTGAAATATTTGTTTGTGGTTGGTTGTTCTGAGTATGAAACAATAGAATAATATGAAATATGCAAACACTTTTTGAGGAATTCCTATAAAATAGAATTCTTAGTCAATTATTAGTGGCCCCTAAATACTATACGTATATGGACTATATATGGTGAAATAACTAACTGGGCTAGAAACCACATATTGTGAAATGGAAGATAAGAAGTCAAGTCTAATGTCGCAGTTTCCCTTCAGAGTGCCTTTAAAATCATCTTCTCGAAAAAGGTTTTAAAAAGATTTATACGATGTATATATTCTTATAAAAGATAATAAAAAGATGTATATTCTTTCATGTATATAAATAGAAACAGATTAGTACCGTTTTCAAGATAATGGTAGGAAAACAAAGAATTTCTTAAAATCGTGCTACGGGAAAACCCCATTTTTTTAAACCTGATATTTTTACAACGCATTTATCTGAATTTTTTAGTTTTTTTAAGAAAAAAAAAAACTCTGGTTGAAACAATCAGACTGAGACCTTGAGTTTGAAAGAGTGGTATGTAGAAATTAGTGTATGTTTGTACAACTCAAAACTGTCTGTGGTCCGCATAATTCAAAAAATAGAAAATAGCAGATAATTCAGATTTCATATATTTCGATTAAGTTTTATCTAGGGAACTAACAAAATAAAGTTTTCGTCAAAATCGGTCTACCGGAAGTACCAACAATTTTACTGAATGCATTTTTTTTTAGTTTTCTTGCAATTTTCTCTAAAACGGTTCCAACGATTTTCTTCCATAAACTTGGTGTGTACCAATTATAACACATAAAGAGCTGTAATTTTTATTATTTTAAAATTGATTAACATTGGATATGTTGAAATGTTGGTTTAGCCAATGAAGGATGAATACATTCAATGAAAATACATTTTGAAAATAATTCTTTTTTTCTCTTACTCCTAGTAAGAGGAAATATTGTAATTGTGCCAAATTTTCTATATCGAGTTTTTATCGGAAATATCCGTTTTGAGGTCCCCTGAGTCCAAAAAAGTGGCTTTTAGAAAATGGTCTGTGTGTGTGTATTTGAACAGTATAGCTCAAAAACGAAAAATCATAGAAAGTTCTAAACTTGATATTCCGTTTAGGTATCACCATGGGATCCAACAATGACCATTTGTCAAAATTCCTCTTACTAGTACCACTTTACTAGTTGATTATTTTTTTACTTTTTTACAAGTTTCTCAAAAATAGCTACAACGATTTTCTTGAAATTTAGCATATGAAGTACACATACAAAGAGCTACAACTTTTATTTGAAACATTTCTCCGGGAAAATTCATTTAAGGGCAGTTTTAGGGGAGGGATGGGGTTAGGTTTTGTTTTCCCTAAAGTGCTATTTCCAGTTTACTATAGAATTCTGTCGTTTGAATAATATTATTTAGAATTGAATATGTTGTTGAAATTCCGAGTTTGAAAAAATCGGATAGACAGGTCACGCGTTTTTACCGAAATGTGTTTTTCACTTTTCTGGTATTTTCTCGAAAATGTCTCCAACAGGTTTCGTTGGAGCCATGTGTACAATACATATAATGAGCTTCAACTTTTGTTTGAAACTTTTCCCCTGATAATGTCATTTAAAGGGGCTCTTGAGGTGGGGCTCTTTATTTCTAAAGAGCTATCATAGTTGATTATACAATTCTATCATCCAAACAAAATTAATTAGAAATAAATAGATGGCCAAAATTCCGAGTGCTTTTTTACTGAAGATTTCTTTAGTTATCGACGAATTTCATTAAATGTGATACACTAACAATAAAATTTGTCAATTTCAATTTTGAAAACAGGAGTAAGAGAAAGTTGTGTGAGTGTTTCTCACCAGATTTTTTTAAAAATTATTATGGAAGTTTGTTGTTATAGTTAATTTCCTGCAACTTTTTATTATAAGGCAGCCATTTTGCAAATTCTTCGGCTAATTATAAATATTTCTAGGAGATTTTGGGTGAAGTTAGGTTTTCCATTAAAGTGCCATTTTCCTATATTATACGATACTATAACTACATAATATTTAATAAGAATTAAATGTGTTGCTAAAATTCCGAGTTTTTAAAAAAATCGATTGGCCTGAAATGGGACTTTACTGAACTTTCTTTTTAAAGTTTTCTTCGATTTTTTCAATAAACATTCCAGCGAGTTACTTTGAACTTGGTATACTAACTAGCCATACATATAAAGATAGTCCTAACACTTTTTTGTGAAATATTTTTGGACTAATATAGTAAAGTTTGTTGAGGAAAAAAAAAAGACCGCATTAAATAAAGAAATAGAGGAAATTGAAAATGCGAAGGTTAGAAATGAGAGCAGGAAATTTTATAGAAAGATAAACAATATCAGAAAAGGATATTGTGGCCGGAATGCCTTGGTGCGTGACGAGGAGAACAGAGTTGTTTCCACCAATGAAGAATTAGCAGCCAGGTGGAAGAGACACTTCCAGGCTCTGTTGAATGGAGAGCAAATAGTCAATAGTCGGTACTTTGACGCTAATTCCTCGGAGTCACCTGCTGCTGTTGAGTAGGAAAATAATTTTGAAGAAACAATACTGCCGGAATTGGAAGACATTCAGGAAATAATAGATAAATTGAGGCGGGACACAGCATCCGGTACAGACGGAATACCTGCTGAATTCCTCAAAGCTTGTGGAGATGACTTCGCAAAAGAACTTCATAGCCTGCTGAGTCATATCTGGCAGGAAGAAATGATGCCTGAGAGCTGGACGGAAGGTGTTATCGTACCCATCTTTAAGAAGGGTGACCCCACGCAATGTAACAATTATAGAGGCATAAGTTTGCTCAGTGTTGCTTACAAGGTTCTGGCTATTTCTCTGTATAACAGGCTATTAATTCGCCCCTCATTTTAAATAACCACCTCATCTCTTTTAAATGCAATGATGACTGGCGGTCAAAGGAGAATAAGTTACAGCTACAATCCAACTGTTTGTAGTAAGTAATTCTCGAGGACGTACTTATGCTCAACGCAGACTCCTTCCGATGCACCAATCTTATCTTATCTATCAAGGTCGATAACTGGCTTTTCCAAAGACTCAGGTCGACAACAGAGGGATCTGAGTATAATGCCTTCAAAATGTTTGCGGAATCTGTTCTGTCGCGGCGTATGTCCTGAGGTCTTTCCCTTGGGTAGGCGGAGTAAATGTTTCGTGTGATAGTAATTTATTGCTTGTCTGTAGTCTGTGTGCGTTAGATTCGGGTAGCTGTAGAATTTTAGATGGCCTCTCAGGAATATCGAGTACTGAGAGGTTCCTTAGGTTAGTCTTGTATGGATGTGTAGGTATGACTGTATTTATTGACTGTGAGGTTTGTATGTGTAGTAGGTTATATTGTAGTTAGTCTAGGATGCGTTAGTTGTTATGTTCGCTTATGTGCACTTTTGAGTGCCCATCCCTCGTTTATTTAGTGATTATGTATATATAGAAACAGTTCTGTTTATAGTAAAGTCGATTGCGATGGATGAATAGTTTGCGGGCTGGGATGAGCGCAAGCTCAGGTACGCCCTACAGTGTGTCTTGATAAAAAAAAAGAAAAAGAAAAAAAAAGTATTTCTTTTGACAACTTCCTTGGTAGATTTTTGCCTTCAAGAGCAAAAATCCTTGGTAACCTATAAGCAAGAAGCTCCAGAACTCTAAGACAGTACCTAAAGTTTTATAGTTAGTGTAATGGGAGTTACAGGGATTTAAAATTGATAACTAAATACTATTACTACTGCCCTATAATTATATATATATACATTATGATTCTAAGGACTTGATTTATGAGATTAAGAGACAGGGAGAGAAACTCAATGAGAGACTGAGAGATAGGCAAGTGGCTGGTGTATAGACTGTATATTTGTGGTTGGCCGATCGCACGGAAGGTGTGTTCGCTCTTGAAGAAGTGATAGAATGGGGGTTCCACTGACCTTTTTTCCTTCAATTTAGACTCCTATGGTAGGGGAAGTAGGACGATGCTTCATCCCCAACCCTTGGTTGGCTTCGTTTCCTTTTATACGACCTTGGCGTTCCTTGCGGATAGCAGGGAACTTATTTAACTTGTGATATGCCATCACATGAGTGTACCACATTCAATGAAATTCATCGGAGTTCTTCGAAAACTGAAAAACTATTCAGTAAAAGCGCACTTCCGGTTTACTAATTTTCTTGAAACTAGGAACTTTAGACATCTATTCTATTTCTAATTAATTTTGTTTGGATGATAGAATTGTATAATCAACTATGATAGCACTTTAGAGAAAAACATAACCCCACCCTCTCCCCTAAAAGTGCCCTTAAATGAATTTTCTCTAAGAAATGTTTTAAATAAAAGTTGTAGATCTTTGTATGTTTAGTTTATATATAAAGTTTGAAGAAAATCGTCGGAGCTATGTTTGAGAAAATTGCAAAAAAGTAAAAAAAACGAAAATGGTACTTCCGGTTGAGGAATTGTGACAGATTACTTACTGTCAGATCCCATGGTAATACCTAAACGGAATATAAAGTTTCAAGTTTCTACGGTTTTTCGATTTTGAGCTATGCTGTTCACACATACATACACACAGACCATTTGCTAAAAACCATTTTTTTAGACTCAGGGGACCTCAAAACGGATATTTCCGGTGAAAACTAGATATCGAAAATTTTTACACGATTACAGTACTATACTTCCTCTTACTAGGAATAAAGAGAAAGTAAAAAACTCAGAAAAATTCAAACTCGATATCATCAAAAGATTTAAAAGTTTCTGTCAAAATCCAGCATACGGAAATGTCATTTTACTGTTTTATCTAAGTTTTTGCAATTTTCTCGAAAAGTTGGTTTATGTTTCAGAAATGCTAGAATCAATTAAGTTTGTTTATATAATAATAATATATAAAGCTATGACTCTCAAATCTTGATATTTAATTTAGTATAATATGGGATGGAAGAATGACGGAATGTTCTCTTGTTGGATTTCACTATAATATATTTTTAATTTGAGGAAAAACAAAAATTAAATTAATATTTTTGTGTAATTATTTTTAGAACTTAATTGACATTTCTCAGTATATCATTATTTATTTATATCTAATTAAATAAAAACACTATTAAAATCCTTATTGCGTGCAAAGTTAGTGTGCCGGATTATATATGAATATTCTAGTGGCAATGAATCAGTAATTTAGCTAATTTGCAGAAATGCCCTTCTTGCTGTTAATAATATTAGCCTGTATCAAACTTTTGTGAATCATGAGGTCATACATTATTTATAGTTCTATAATAATTTGAACGGCTATTTTAATTTTAAAAATATAAAAAAAATTTTTTATTTTTTATTTTGATCGAACAAATTATATGATTTATTATTAATAAATTTTTAAATTTTTTTTTTATTGAGTGTGACATTTCGATCATATTTATAAACTACTTCATGACTGGATTGAAAATACATTGAATTAGATATTTAAAACAAAAATATTGAAAACAAAAAAGAATCAAAAAAATATTTTATCAGTTAAAAAAATAAAGCCATTAAACGAAAGAAAATTATAGAAAATTAAAAAAGAGTTTCAGAGATATTTTCAGTGATAGCCTGGTTCTTTTGGGTGGTTATAATAGGTTTGAGAAGGAGAGCAGTTGGGTTAGATAGTTAGGAGACATTGGGTAGCTAGCACAAACTGCCTGAAGTTTACACTATAATATATATAAAATAGTAGCGAGAGTTAAAGAGAAAAGTTGATGACGTGTCGTGACTGCTGTATGAACCCTCCTGTAAGACTGTCGGTAGACTCCCTCCTACGGCTGATACAGCTGTATTTAAGCAGTTTCTCCTACACTAGTCTGGCCTAAACTAGAGAGTGATCCCGTCTCTCACTCTCTGCTTTGGATCCCTCTCTTCGGATCCTATTAGAGTCGTCATCGACCAGTTATGGGTGAAATGTATTTGGTGTGATGTGTTGTAGTATAGTGGTAACTTTTGGCGTGAGCGGTTTTGTAAAGGGCTTGCGTTTGTAAGTTTTAAGAGAGAGAAGTAACAAGAATAATTAAGAAAACACGGGTAGATTAAATTAAATATATTCTTTAAAGATATTTAAATGCTATTCAATAACACAGCAATATGGTTATTAATTTACTGAAATTAGTTGGAATAAACTCTTTATGTTTAACTCATATCTGGCACTGATTCCTGAAGTGTTCTGCTTCGGTGTCTCTTTCAGACTGTCTTGAAGGAATGCCTTCTAATTGTTCGTTCAAATCTTCCCTTGTGAGAAGAAGGAATAGACAATGCTAACAAGGTTCATGAACTCTAAAAGACAATAGTGGTCTTCTACCTGAATAGTCCCTTTGCAAGCGAATGTCACATTTTTTCATAATTTTGATTATTTCAAATTAAAAATATTTTTATATTTCTGGCATCTATCACACGGGCTTTTGCCCATGATCAGAGCAAATTCAGTTAATACACTGGTTTTTTAAAAGGTGTTTTTGTTAGGACCTACTAGGTTAGGAAGGGGGGAGGGGTTTCTTATGGCCTGCGTGGGTATGGCTCTGATGTTTTCCAGCTCTGCGGAACCAACCACAACAACTAAAATAAGAGTTGTTACTGCCTCTTAATCCATCCTGGTAAGAGTGTCGGTATTTGCGATCGTGTCAAATTTTGGAAATTTTTTTCTCACCCGAAATCTCATATTTTGAGGTCGTCTGAGTATGAAAACAATTTTTATAGCGTAATTTTTATATGTTTGTGTGTGTGTAACTAGCACTTATAAACAAAACAAACTTATTGAATATATGTATGGGTCCGTAATGCTGGATAACATCTGGTATTTTATCGATCGTAGCATGCATATTTATATAATTTCCTGACCGGTTTCGGATTTTCATCCATCGTCAGAGTGAATTCTCTACACGAACTTGGTGAATTTGCTGTGACGCTGGATGAAAATCCGAAACCGGTCAGGAAATTATATAAATATGCATGCTACGATGGATAAAATACCAAAACAAACTTATTGATTTACCAGAGCCATCGCCTATGATAGACAATAAGGTTTTGGTCAAAATCATCAATCGGGAAGTGCGACTTTGCTGAATGGTTTTCAAATTTTTCGCGATTTTCTTTACACTTCATTCACTGTCTGCATACATAAATATCTATCACTTTTATTTGAAACATTTTCCCGACAGAATGGTTTGTTTGGAAGATTTCTAGGAGGATAGTTTGCATTAACCTTTCCTCGAAAGTACCAACTTCAAGACAATATATGGTTCTACCATCTACATAGCCCGCAAGGGGTATCTGTTGCATGCAGTTACTGGGGGAGTAGCGACCCCGCGGGTTACCAAAGCTCAGTATTCCATGCACATCATCAGAACAGTACACCAACTAGGGTCTCCGTCCCTAGTTAATTTGCGAAAGCCAAGGGAGAAGGAAGGGATTAGCTCAGTGGTAGCGCGCTGGACTAGCAATGCGAAGGTCCCGGGTTCGAATCCAGCATGCTGCCCTTAAATTTTTTCTTCCTAGGAGCCTCTACAACTACTGTCCGGTGATGGGCAGTGTTGTCTGTAGCTAGAGAACGCTGCTTGGAGAAGGCTCCGGAGGGCACAGTAGATCTTTTAGATCGCAGTGCAATAATCCCATACAACAATCTACAATCTACCATCTATATAATATTAATGTTAATATTAGATTAGATTAGATTAGTTTGGGGAGGGCCTCGCCTCATTCCACTGCGACCTACATTGAGAGGTCTATTGTGGATTCCCTGGGTTTATAGCACATTCTTCAGCTTTGCTCTGTTAATCAGGCCTAGCAAAGCTGAAAGTGGCTCCGTCATGAAGCTCATGGCTTCGGGATTACTAGTCCCCAGTTGAAGAAACCTGTTCTTGCCAGTCCGGCACACTCACAAAGGATGTGCACCAGGGTTTCCTGATCGGTCCTGCAGAAACGGCATAATGCGTTGTCTGCAAGTAATAAACGGTACATGTGCCTATTCAGCCAGCAATGCCCTGTTAGTAGACCTACTATTAGCCTTATATCCCTTCGGCTA